>WAAG01074588.1:225-12991 GCA_013390105.1 Tichodroma muraria
TACCAAATCTGGTTTATGCAACATTTCTCATTGCATTAGAATTTTCCTCTTCTAAAAGAGGATGCAGCGAGCAGAACTGACAGGACTCGTCTGCACTCTGGTCTGAATTATTTGCTGTAATTGGCATGTCTGTCCCTTAGCTCCACCTGTGTTATCTGAAGCATTACAGCTTTAAATTCTTACAATTTGTATAATCTGTTTATTTAGAGACGGTATTTCCCCCTCTATTTGTAATTTCTTGCTCTTCTTCTTACCATGGGTAAAATAATCCAAGAACTAGATAGTTCATTTGACATACAGTGAAGTGCTAATTTTTTTCTCCCAAAAGGGGTTTTGATTTGATTCACTGTTTTTCTCTTTTCCTTCTACCCTCAGAGGTTACTCTCTGTTAAGATAATCAAGATAGCTAACCAGAGAGATTGATTCCTAACAGGAACAGCTGAATGGAAACTTAAGTAGCTAATGCACACAAGCCAGGACAAGTTGTGTGGCTCATCTTTCTAAAGGGAAGGGAATTTTGTGGGTGCTCTCAGTATGAGCATCATGTGTTCTCTTACTCATACCTTACAAAAACAACTTCATGCTGCTCACAAAGACACCTTCCAGGTAAAAAACATAATAAAAGATACAATTTTGCTCTACAGTCAACAGCTGTGG
Organism: Tichodroma muraria; assembly: GCA_013390105.1. Taxonomy (NCBI): domain Eukaryota; kingdom Metazoa; phylum Chordata; class Aves; order Passeriformes; family Sittidae; genus Tichodroma; species Tichodroma muraria. Next base: position 883 of record WAAG01074588.1, read on the forward strand.
ATGACATTTTGCGTGTAGAAACAAAAGCTATCTGGGCACCTTATGACACACTAAGACTTGAAGTGTCAGTGCCTCAAACAACCTCCTCTTGCCCCTCCACATTCTCAGTTCATCCCATCTCCATCAAACCTGTCAGCTTTACTGTGAGGGTTCCACCTGCCGGAGTAGTGGAAGGGGGAACCTGTGGCCATCAGGGTCCTCTTGGGTCTGCCCTGATCCTGGCTGGCCTTTGAACAGTTCAGAGGAAATCCGAGTTTTTTCACAGTGAAAAGATTGCACAAAATCAATTCTGAGCATTCCTCTTGCTGCTGTGTTTGTCCTTGCTACAGCAGCACCAGTGCAGAGGGAATGTGCAGCCCAGGGACTGACAGGGCAGAGCTGGTAACTGTGGTACTGCACCAGGCCCCAGAGAGGCAATAAAGAGAATTCACTTAGTGCCTGGTTATTGCATTCAGTTTTGTTCTGTTTTGAAAACACGGTCTGAAAAACACAGAGCAAGAGGGCCTCTTGCTTAAAGGCCAGGCAGGGTTTGGCTCTTTTCTCTGGTTTTCAGTGATGTTGGCCTCAAATTGCCTTGTTATTTCTGTCTGTAGACCGGTGATCCTAACATCATTACTTTTTCAAGCAGTTTGAGATCTTCTAATGAGGCATATTTTATACAGGCTTTATTAGAGTTCTTGTTTGTAGGATATTACAATACACAGGGTTGTTGCAATGTGACTTCAGAATACGTAATGTAATTATTTGTGCTGAGTATAAATACAGTTAAGGCAATGCTATCTATGCTGGGAGAAAATGACATTATGCTGCTTTGACATTTACCAAAAAAGCCTCCTTTTTCTATATTGCATTTCTTGTGTCACTTGTCTTCTGATACAAAATGAAGGTAATGTATGAAAGAACAAGAAAAACATTTTTATTTTATTTTCTTAAAAAACAGATATTTTGTGTTAATAGGAACTTCTACCTTTGAAACCAGGCTTTGTAACAGTTGTCATANTGTGGCAGTAGGATTCAAAGATATAATTATTGTTTATCCTTTGTGGACATCATCAGTGTTGATGAAATACAATTACATTGTTTGCCATCCCTGAACTAATTCTTAAGGCTTAGGCAAGTCAGCAGTGGAACTAATATGTTTAGCTTCTTATTAATAAGAAACAGAAATTGTCACTTAAATGCTTGATCTTACCAATACTTGCTAGTGTTTACCTTACTGTTAAAAAAGTCTACTGAAGCCGGCCTGAAAAGCATCTAACAAGTTTGAGGTGAATTTCAAAAGCAGGTGTGCAGCAGCATAAACAAGGACATTTCTGAAGCTGAAATCTTACTTTTCTCTTTTTGCAGGGATCCCCAGAATTTGTATCCCCCTGAGGTCAGCAATGCAAAGCTTCAGTATGCTGGTTGGGGTCCAAAAGGGCAACAGCTGGTAAGAGAAAAAACAAGTGTGCAAATGCATTTAGAGACCATGCTGCTATTGCTTGGAAGTAAAGAAATAATTCCTTTTTTGAATAGTTTCTTGAAGCCTGTGTGGTAGTTTCTAGCATTTATTTATGATTGTTCTATCATGTAATTTATTTATAAAATTCCCAAATATATCCATTCACTGCAAAGTAATCATGTCTAAAAATGCAGAGAAAGAACATTTTATGAAAGAATTTGAGAGGATGCACCTGCTCCTCCCAGTGTTGGACACAGGACAGATTACAGAGATAATAGACAGTTTGATTTATTTAGCATCTCATTGCTTCACAAGGACATATTCAGACTTGCAAACTTGGCACTGGGGATATGTTAATATTAGCAGCCCCGTTTGGAGAATGCATCTCTCTAGAACAGAGCTGCCCTGAATTTGCCCTGTGGTTGTTTGCAAAATAGACAGAATTAGAAGTGGATCCTGGAAAGTTTTCAGAGCTGCTTAAAAAAACCAACCACACCACTTGTCAGGGATTCATTATATTTTATGGAGCTATTCATATTGCAAAAATCTTAAAATCCCCAGTATTTTACCCCTCAGCCACTGCCATCCTGGGTGTGTCCATTTTTCAGAACGTGTATTTCCCGGCCAGATCGCCTGGCTTCATTTCCTGGTGCAGATCCAATATTAAGTTCTTCCATATTCCAAACATTCTCTTTCTACCATAACAAGAAATGAAAAAGTGGCAACATCTTTTTTGATATGGAAGCTTTATACCAAGAAATGAGCTTTGAAAGCTCATTATAAGAGAAAATCTGGCATGTATCTCCTGTTCCCAGTCCTCTCTTGGGGATTGTCTGTGTCCTTAACTAGATTGTTTTAAATCCTGTGATTTAAAATAATAACAATAGGAGTCATTATAATTGCAACTCTGAAAATCAAGTTGGAGAAAACGTAACAGATACAGGAGCAGAAAAGTCATTCTTCTGCTCCATCACGAATATTGTGTTTGAGAGTCATTGACCTCAAATCTGATCAGAGAGGAGAGTCAGTAGCCTTGACCTCTATGCAAAATATCTTCTGAGGAGCTCTTTGCTTTCACTGCACACAGCTGGGAGGGACAATCACCCCACCATGTGTAGGGAATACCTTTAGGACCTAGCAAAGAAAGCCAAATATTTGCAAATATTGCCAGATATTTTCCTTCACTGCTCATTAGCTCTATTTTAAGTCTAACAGAGTTTCACAGTGTTTAACAAAAACTACATTTTCTAATTAAAAGCTGATATTGAGTGGCATTAGTCACGTTCTCCACCCCACAAGTGAATCTTCCTTCCTTTAACAGTTTTTCTTGTGTGACCTCAGCACCTGTGGTCACAGATCATTGCTGACTCACCTCCATGCTCATTTTACCAAGCTAAAGGGCTGCACCTAATTTCCACCTTGGAAAGATACAAGGAGGTCTCATACCAAAGCCAAGATGACCAATTGACTGCCTCCATTGCCTTCTCCACCAAAGTGAAATAACCACACAGAAAGGAAAAATGTTCATACCAAAATACACAAAATGTATCTCCAACAGGAGAGTATGCGCAGTCCAGGAGAAGAAAAGTCTTCTTTACTCCCAGCTTGATCATTTAATGCTGAAGAGGCTGATACCAATTTCCACAATATTTTTTAAAGCAATTTATAGTGAAAACTCAAAAGCCTAAGAATTCCTGAAGACATCAAGTTTCATGCATGTTCCTTCAGTGGGGTACATGCCATATATATTTTTAGTATCTTTAAAAATCCCTGTGCTTGTTAAATTCCATATGAATCTTGGAAAAAAATCTGTTCTGCATGCTTTTTTTGTCTTTTGTTTATTTTTGTCTGTCTGTTTGTTTGTTTGTTGTTTTGGTTTTTTTTTTTTACTTTGAAATATGTAAAATTATTGACCTGTAATTGAGCTCTATTTCCATTTGGAATCAGGGTAGGTGAGGAACAAGTCACTGAACCACTAGTAGTTTAAGCATTATTTTTTCATACTTCTAACATGTGTGCCTTTTTGCCCTTTTCTTTACTAGTAATTTACCTTGAAATAAAACTACAGCTGTACTTTATAAAATAAACATGCTTTTATGAACATCAAAATAACCTTTTTATATCTAATAATCAGCAAAGGATTGCCAAAGAAAAAAAAAGAAGCTTTTAAAATAAGGAAAAAAAAAACCCTACAAGAATAATAAATGAGATCTAGAAACACATCATGTTCACTGTTCTGTATTTTGGGACTAATTGGGTTACTCAGAATATAATTGCCAGTGAAATTTGTGTCACCTTCTACAGAGATGCAAAGACAGAGAAAAATTAAAGTCTATTAAAATTTGATAGTGGGAACGTGTTTGCTAAATGTACGCTGAGTTGTGTTGCAGAAGAAGGAGGGAAAATATGTTGAGTGGGAGGGAAAGGAGTGACTGGGAAGCACAAGTCAGCTCCCCTGGTTCCAGGAGGTTCCTGAGAGTGTTTGAGGGGGGTCCTAGAGCAGCAGTGAGGACCCCGAGTGTGTGTCAGCCCTGGTGTGCACACAGCAGCAGCCCCTGGGCACGGGCTCAATGCAATTCCATGCTGTATATCCCAGGAAAGGTGGGAGTGAAGGGCAAGTGCGTTTTGCATCACCTTGAAGATACCCCAATTTTCAGGAAGTGAAAAAGCTTTCCCCTTGAAATCTCCTGGTTTGTTCTTTTTTGGCAACATAAAGGAAAGGAAGGGCAGGAGAGTAAGAGGGCTTGGTTCCAAAATTTTTATTCTCTTTGTAGCTTCTATTTCATCCTTCCTAGGGGAACTTTGGGTTGCTGTGCCTGACCTCTTTCTCTCTTGCATGTCTAATCATTCAAAAAAAGAAACAAATCTGAAATAGAAAGAGTCTGAATGATCTGCATCCTCTGCAGTAAAAAATATAGTGGAATATTCCCAGGAGCAATTTTCTATTTATCCTGCATTATTTTGTCATTTTTCATTAAATTATATGCCAATTTTTGGATGATTAAGTCCTCAGAGCATGGTTCTTGACTTCTTACTAGCCTGCAGAATGCCACACATGCCAACTGAGCTGTTTAAGTAGTGGCAGATACTGGATCAGAGAAAATCTGTCAGAAGATCAGAATGCAAAAAAGCTCTCACTTCTGGCATCTCAGAAAAATGCTTCAGCTTTTCTCTGATCTCATCCAATGTCTTGAAAAATTCTCATAAAGCTGTTGGAAGAATAGGGCCCTCACCAGTGTGTGCTCCAGAGTCACTGGAAAGAGAGCCACTAACTTCAATGCAGGAGGGAGCACATTCCCTAAGCCTGGCTCTTAATAAAGGGCTCATTCCTCTCATTTGTCCCACAGCATGAATCATCACTTATGCCTTTACAGAATAAGTGAAAAACACCGTTAGCTTGGAATAGCCGTGTGATATATTCACTATTTGTGGGTGTAAATGACTATGCAAAATGCCTATGGGAAAAATCCATCCTTTCCATGGTGCACCTGGCAGCCCAAAGCCACACTTAGTATTCCATTTCATCAGTCCACTGGCCTTCAGCACGGTGCTTGGTGGTTTTTTAGTGAGCAGGCTGTACTATCTTCAGTTTGTGTGATACTTTCCAGCAATATGAGGCTGTGGGTGGCATGACAGGACTGCAAAGAAAATGTTCCTCTGTACCTTTGTCCTGTTCTGGGTGCGCTTATCTGCACAAAAATCTTCACTCCTTGGATTTCTTCTCCTTTTCTGATCATGCCATCTATGACTCAACAGCTACCCACTTCTGATTTTGCCACAAAAAAATGAAAACCTTCTGTTAATTGATCTTATTGGAATATTTTACCAGTTTCATCATGTTCCATCTCATGTTCCAAAGCTCTGCCCACATGCCGAGAGCTCACATAGTGTTCCCGTGGTACATTTGCCCCAACAGTATCTAAGAAAAGGTTAATAATCCTGTGATCCTGAACTCAGCTTCATAAAACTCGTGTGGCTGACAGGCCTGGACCTGTCTATTTATCAGAAAAGTAAGTGCAGTGTGAAGAGGCTTCCTTGGCTGTTTTTGTCGGCAGGACAGCCGAAGTCAGGGAGTGCTTCAGGAGTAAGAGACTGTCCAGTGCCATGTCTGTAACTGAGCTGCCCAAGGAATCCAATAAACCCAAAGCTTCTTTCAGGAGGCTTTTATCTAAGTTATCCCAAAATGGACTCATCCAGGTTCAAAGTACCTGAGTTAAGGACAGCCCTGGAATATCCATGGGCCCTGCTGCCAAAAGGAAGGAGGAAGCAGGAGGCCTGCTCTAATAAAATGCAGTGAGTATTTGTCTGCATTGACAGCACTAAATACAGTTCACAGGAGCTGTTAAACTCCAATACCAAAAGCAGATGTACTTCTGCTGTGCTGCTATTTTCTTTTTTTTTCAAAATCAGAATCTGTAACCATCCTGACAGATATGAATGGTAATGGTGTCACATCAGATGCTGGGAGAAGCAGTTTTGCACAACTTTAGAGGCAGCAGTTATAATTCTAAAAACATCTCACTCACAGATCATAGTACTTATTCTTCTACAAATGGAAACATTTTTTTAAGGTTCTCCTGACCAGTCAGTCTATTACTGTTTACAGTTTCTTTAAGTACCAAAAACATACAGAAAGCAGATTGGGGTTGCTGGAAGTTTTGTATGTCCTTGCACTTACTGCAGCCCCACAGAAGGGTCAAAACAGGTTTTTCCTGCATTCATAGACAATAAGCCCTTTTTTCAGTGTCAGGTCTTTTTGGAGCAGGAACTATCTCTTATTCTTGTAGGCTGTGCTGCAATCAAGTTTATAATTGGTTCTAAGGTAACAGAAGTTAAGTTTCACAGCAGGTGCAGAAGATGCAATAAGAAATCTCTATTTCAGGGAAATGAAAATGCCAGGGAAAAAATTGAGTGATTCTTTCAGCCTCTACCGTGTTAGGGGTCTGCAGGTGACTTCAAACAGTGAATGCTGATGCTGGTAAACAGCTTATTGTCATAAATATTGCTGTTTAAAAAAGTGCAATACAATTAGGAGGAACACTGGATTTTTTTAATATACAAAACATTTGAATGATAGGTCTTGCTGCATATGACCAAAACCTACCCATCTTCCTTATCATTTTTTTTTTAATGCTGTAGTACAATGTTTTTTCCAGCTAGGATACCTAGATGCAAAAAAAAAAAGCTGGTTAAGTGATTACACCTGGAACTAAACTGGAGTGACTCCTCTAATTAGGAGTTTTTTCCCTGCCTGAATTTGTGCCTGTCATGCCAGCTTAGTTACAGGCAGAAGGGCTGCACAGATATCAAGGGAAGAGGACCATTTTCACAGGAGGCACTGAATCATCTGCTGTTGTTCCTATTCCAGCAGGGCTTTTGAACTGCTCTGTGTATAATTGCTGTAGGTCTATTTGTCTCTACCATTCTTTCATAGATTTTTGCATCATTATTTTCAAGCTGTTGTTCCCTCACCTTTTCTTTTTGCAATGACATATGAATCAATATTTAGCTGTGGTCTACTGTATGTAATTATTCTGGCTTGCTTGTCTTCCTTGCTTATCTTGCTAGTTGCAAGAGAAAAGACTTCTGCCCTGTGTCCCTCTGCCCCCCATCCCCTCAGTCTATGTAAGCCCTATTTAAGCATAGTGAGGGATATTCGGACGGATTTTAACATGGTCCCTGCATTCTGGAAAAGAAAGGATTTCAATATAGTAATGTACCATCTCCTCATCCCCTTCTCAAGCATCAGAATATGATTTCTTTTAGGGAAATTTCAGTAAAATATATTATATATACACTGAGCACCTGGACAGGTTGCTCTTTTCCCCTCTCTCCTCACTTTACTCAAATACTTCCACTGGAAAAGTGTTGTGTTTATGTTTTGCTTTGTTTTGTTTGTTGGGGTTTTATTCCTTTGATGCTCTCTCTTTGGTTACAGTGGCAGCAGTGTCCTATTTTTAACTTTGCACATCCTTGTCATTCCTTTGTCACCCCTGGGCTTGGTGTTGGGTCCTAGTTCCCCAAAGGGAGGCTTTGGCACAGTCAGTGTTACATTCTTTGCTAAGTAATGGTCACATCTCTTCCACACCCAGCATCCTTGGTACTGCATCTTCACCAGATGGCAAAAGACCAAGATATTTAGGATAACTGAAAGTGCTGCAATAAATGTTACTGAAGGAAGCTGTAGGTAATTTTATTTAAAATAGGATGTTGCTCTTTTTGTGGGTGTGAAAGATTTCAGAGGACAAAATGAAATCGATTATTTGCCATAGAAGTTTCAGCAATAAATCAGAAAGCAATTGCCCTTACACTCAGATATGAGGCATAGGATGATGCAGGCATTTCCCCTGGGGATGAGACACTGCCACAGGCTTCCTGTATGATTTCTTATATGTCACTTTGTTTTCTAGTGAAGTTACAGCAACAGATTCCTACCTTTAAGTGGACTTACAGAATTGATGCATTAGGTGTCACTGACATTCACAATCTGCATTAAGGAAACTGAGTGTGCTCTTACAAGAAATGCAAATATCTATGGATTTACTAGCTTAGAGGAACTCACCATCTCGTTCCTCTACAAGGAAAGTACTGAATTCTCTTCCTTTACGTGTTACCACCTTTCCTCACCTGCTACTGTACAATATTCTGAGCAGGAAAACACTCCAGCATTGGGTCAGTACCATTGAAAGTAATTCCCTCCTTCTACAGAAATTTCTTGAATTTCAGTTGAGATTTATGGATATTGAACCACTCTTCTTTAAGGGCAGTTTTCATTTCAGAGGTCTTAACTGCCAAAAGCATCTCCTTGCCTGTGCATAAAGGTTCCTGGCATCTTACAAATCAGTGGTCGGTGGACGATGTCCTTTGAAATATGTGCTTATGAAAAGTGTTGCTCCTGAAAACTGCAAATATTGACCTTTCACTTTAGATAGCAGCTGAGAGTGTGGTGGAGTAACAGGACATTGGGATGCCACAAGCAGGACTGAGCAGTGCCACCCAAGGGACCGTGGAGTGTCCCACCTTGGCTTGTGGTGCTGGTCTCTCCTTCCCCAGATGCTGCCATTTACCAGAGAGATGAGGAAACTTCATGAAAATTTCTGTTAGCACTCCTGCTGGAACAGGTGTTGAGTGTTTCTACAACCAAGCTTCTAATTAAAGAGGAGTATTGCAGTGACTGGCTCACTGTCCAAGGTCGGATGTGCACCTGGAGGAATCCTAAATCCCAATTGCCAGTTTCTTTATGCTGACACAAATAATCTTTGTGCTCTTCTTAGTCAGGTGTTCTTTCTATAACACAATAAAGTATTTTAAATGGAACACTGTATCATCTCACATTAAATAATCTAATTTATAGTCATGCCCTACATAACCATCAGAGATATTAGGTTATAGAATACATGATAATCCATCAAGCAGAACTTAAAAGCAGAAGCCGAGTTCCATACTAAATGGTACATTTACTATTGCATTCTTTTATATAACAAGGCAGTTATAAATTAAAATAACCCCATTAGAATACAGGGCAATGAAATACAAGCAGACATGGTTCGTTCTCTTTGTTGAGTGAAACAAACCCTCTTTTCTTCCCTGAAGAACTGAAAATAGGACAGCACGTTTTTCTTGTAACATATATTTTTAAATCTCCAGAATTGTGATAACCGTTTATTTGTTTGTACTTTGGAGGATTCTAGGTGTGATTAGAATCCATGCATGTTGTTGTCAAACCATCTCACAGAATACAAATGGAAATGCACAGCATCTGTAACGATGCAATGTCAAAAATATAAAAAAACTTGTAGAAAACGGAGAAGAATATTAATGCATTGAAGAACTTAAGCTGAGAGAATCATGAAGAAAAAAAATCTCTTCTGTACCCTGTTTAAAAGGAAAAATTTGGTGCATGTATCTCCATATCATAGAAATCTGCCATTACTTCTATAGTCCATTATGTGGGACTTTATCTCAAGTATTAGTTTTGACAATTTTGGGTTGTCTAAAGATATTTAAACCTACAAGATCTTAAAAACTCTACTGATTTCCTAAGAGAATCCAAGTGGGATACTTCCAAACAAGTTTCTGAATAAGCCAAAGTCTGCTCTCCTAAATTCCAGGGCTTTATTCTTTTTTTGCCATATTTCCTCTTGTGATCCTGAACTTCATCACCTCATGGTGTGTGCAGCATCAGCTGCTCCCAGCTTTCACCTTGCCCTGCAATTTCTCCTGGTTTGAAAGTGTGAGGTCCAGCAGAGCATCTCCCTTTATCAGCTCCTCCATCACCTGTGTCAGGACAAATGCCCTCCACAGACCTCCTGGGTTATTGTGCCTGTGTTGTTGACCCTGCAGGAGATAAAGGTTAAGGTCCCTCATGAGAATCAAGGTATTTGTGAATTGAGGCTTCTTCCATTTATATTAAGAAGGGCACGTCTCCTTCTTCTTGACCAGAAAGCTGGTAACAGATGCTCCCACTGCTCCTTTCCTTCCTCCACCCACACCCACGTCCTACAAGGTGATCACCTCCCCCAGCCCCAGAGGGAAGTCTCCTCCAGACCTGGAGAGCCAAATCCTCTCTGGGGAGCCTTTAAGACTCCATTCTAGAGCTCTGGACACTGTTCACATAGATAGGAAATGTTTCTTTATTTGAAGACATGAAGGAATGCTTTTTCCATTCTCTATGACGTGTTGGTTGCTTTGCTGATCGCATGCAATGAAAGCAAAATTAAGTTCTTAATGTTTATTTTACAAGGTATATTGGCAGTTTCCAAGCTATGTGGCTAAAATCAGGAGATTTGCGTGATTTACTGGTGGTGACTCTTCTACGCTTTCTTTCCCAAATGTGCAGTCAAGGCCACTGAAGGCAGCAGATTCTTTTGTTTGACTTTTGCAGTGGCTCTGGTGGCTTCCCTTGCACAAACAGTTGCATTTCTTTTCATAGCACTGATTTCTGTGCGGCTGAGCTCTTACACCACTGGAATCAGATGTGTTCAAGTCTTCCATCCCCAGTGACAAGTCATGAATAGTGGTTATGATGTGTTCATGGATCAGCATGATTTTTGCATGCATCCATCTTCACTTCTGTATTCTCTGGCTGTAGTGGTGCCCTGGGTTTTTTTCAGCTCCTGTGTCCTGAAAGCTTCCCTGCAGAATTATTTTAAAAAGGTGTAGTCCTCCCCTTGATGTGAATATTACCTTTGCCTATGTCTGGGCAAGATAAATTTGAATTAAACTAAGCTTTTTCTCTTTGTGGCGTACTTTCAAAAACTACTATGTCTTCTAAATCCCTGGTGTCTTAGAAGTAAGCTGCTTAACTTTGTATTCTTACTTTGAATTAAAACAAAGGCAAACCCTGGTATGAAAAAAACATATGAAAAAGGTATGAAAACCTGCAACTGTAGCCTTTTCTGTCATTTTTCTATTAAGGTGTGATTCTCTGCAATGTGGTGATTGTGTGGAAGAGTTTCATTGTTTCATCACTGGTCTTAATAATGACATTTTCATTTTGTCAAGAAAAAAGATTGATTTAAAAATTTTTTATCTCAGTCCTTTGTCAAAATTGTTATCTACCTCTTTCCTAAATTATGAACATGAACCAATTGATGGCGAGAATGAAAATATTTTGAAGGTTTTTGTCTAATATCTTTTTTATCACCTGCTATCAAACTACATTTAAATGGCAACAAGAAAATCTAATTAAAATATTAGATTTTATTATGCAAGCTCGCTGGTAAGGAGCAGTTTATGGTTTTATTACCCTTTTTGAAGAACTGATAAGAGCTGGTATAATCACATCTTTTGCATTAGGAAAAACACTAATGACAGAATACATTAATGACAGCTATTTGAACATCAAAGTTTGCATTTTATGAGGCTCAAAAAAAGAAATTGGCAGTGTATACATTAAATAACTCATAATCAATCAGCAACAAGCTTTAGAACTGATTTTCAATTGATCACACAATTTTCTGCTGAAGTTGATGTAAGAGCAGTAACTGCAAAATGCCAAGACCTTTCTGGTACAATGCTCAACACACTTCCTTGATATCGCAAAAGGAAAACACAATTATTGTGTCTGCTTCAAGATGCTACATGGATGAGGACAGGCCCAGGCTAATTCTGGGTGGTACAGACAGGTTTTAACTCAAACGATCAGCAGGGATTCTCTCTCTTTGCAGCTTTTCATTTTCACAGTCCTCAGCTTCCAGGTCTCATATGGCAGCATAAGAACAGAACCAGCTTAAGGGATATCTCAAAAACATTTGAGTGGAATTAGAGAGCACTAGAAATGGTGGAGAGAAGGGAGGGGTCTTTCTGTATGTGCATTTCCAGGAAGGGTTTGATCACGATCAAAACTGCTTGTGTCCGTGATCTGACATTTCCAAACCCCATTTACAAGCTGTGGCTCTGTTACAGACCTCAGCCAGCTACTTAGCATATAAATAAAGACATAATACTTTTCCACTTCCTGAACATATTGGTAAGATAAATCTGTATATTTTCCAGAGACTTTCTGATCAATGTGATGAATAACACCATATAAATATGTAGATAGTTAATATACAATACAACTCAGCACAAAACATTCCTTACACTGAAACCCAAAAGAAAATGAACAGGAGTCAGACTATTCTAAGGAAGTATCTTATGCTGAAATGTTTAAAAAGAGAGAGAATC
>WAAG01074589.1:0-37287 GCA_013390105.1 Tichodroma muraria
TTTTTTTTTTTTTTTCCTTGCCAAACAACATTCATGGTAGTGTTGCCTCTGTATGGCCAATTATGCCTTCATTTGTGGCATCTTATAGCTTATTTTGTTGTGGATTAATTATAAGAATGCTGAATTGCTCTTAACAATTTGTCCAGAGCACAGGCAGTACTGTTTTAAACAGATATCGTGGTGTTATCATTGTTTTTAAAGTTTCTTTTTGTTTGTTTGTTTGTTTGTATCTGTTTTGGAAAGTACGTGTTGAGGAGGAGTAAACCAACAACAAACCCCTTGGCAGCAAGACACACTGACAGGCTTTAGATTGCTGCTTTAGTTGTTAGGTGTTCACCTGCAGGACATGAAAGTGTAGTAAGGCTGAACCAAAGGGGTTGTGATGGGTGGGGTAGGATTCACCTGGAACCTCCTCTCCCGTCCAGGAGGCACCAGTTAAGATCAGAGACAGGACTGGGAAGAAGTATGGAAGTGCAAAACGTGTGGGGGGTGTATTATCCACTCCTACGCCTTGTTGTTTCAATGCTGTGAACACTTTCCAGGTTGTGAAGGAGAAAGGACAAAATGAAGGTTGACATTTTTTACTAGGTTTACAGTGGTTGAAGTCATATGGCTTTATCTGAAAATTCAGCAATTTGCAATCCTGATCTCCAAATCCACAACTAACGATACCTCTTGCCGTTTGGGATCAGCAAAAGCAGACACAGATGTGAAAAGCTGGGTCTTGACAATGGATTTAAGGGAGACACATGTTGAATGTGAAATTTTCAGGTTAGTAATAAAGCAGTTGCTACGAGGGAGAGTGGGCATTCACGTGAGGAGCTCACGGACGCCTGCAAGCAGCTCCAGCTAAGGCACATCTGCTCTCCTGAATGCTCTTGCACATAGCAGGAAGTTTTGGGGGTGTTTTTGTCTCTCTCCATGTAGCTAACAGAGTCTCTGGGCCTGCTCTTAGGGGAAGGCTGTCATCAAAACTTGTTTTAAACATAAAATTGTAGCATTTATATTTCATTTATTTTAGTAAAGTTCAAAAAATCTGTACTGAAATGAGGAAATGGTACGCTTTATGATATATTTATATATATAAAAATTAAAACAAAAAAAGATCAGCTCTTGAGAGAAATGTTGAATGTTTATCTTTCCGCCTAGGTGCAGGAGTTCTGAAATTTGCTGCTGCAAAATTTTATCCTTTGGTCAAAGTTGCTGTATGCAAAGCTAGTACACACATGTGGGATTTCTTAGGGACTTTACAAGTGCTGTTGCAAAAGAAAAGCTGGAAAAGCTTTAGCAACAGGAGGCATTATGCTGACTAAATTGGCATTAATCAGTCATTAGCTGAAGTCTGTTTTGTGATCCTGTTGGAGAGCTACCCATGCAGGCAGCTCACGGTGCTGGGAATTCATGAGCTCATTAGAGTAACCTTTGTCTGATAGGCAAAGTTGGCATTTTGTCAAGTGACCTTGTAGATGCTAATCCCCAGTAGCCTTAATTTAAAATAAACCAAGTAAAAGAAGTCTGCTTTGCAGATGATGATTAGCTAAGTACTAATTAGAAGTCATGAATAAGTAGCTGAGCATAAATAATCTTCTGTGGAACACTAGCTAGCATGTACAATAACTGACAGAAGCAATCCTACACTTAATTTTTCTATACCATTTGCTCTGCCAGGTGTGAAGGGCAAAGCATGTTAAGAGAAAATAAAAGCAAATTGAAAATAACATTGTTAATCAGTTGTACTAAAATTTTTATGAGTGGCTAATGACACTCAATATCTTCACGCACACGTCTTTGTCTCAAACAATCACAAAAATCCAATTGATGATATATTTCCATTACATCCATCAAAATACTGAGCCAAGATGAGTGTGGGAAAAAAAGAAAGCAAAGGGGACCCAACCACAGACACAAACAGATTTTAATACCCAGCACTTTCAGGTGTTACGAGCAACACTGGCAAGTTTTGCACCAGTTCTTCTGGCTGATGAAAATGTTCCCTATCTCCTTCTCCCAAATCTTAATTAGACACCATGTGCACAAATCTAACCCTTCAAAGGACAGTCTGTGCCTACCTTCTTTAAGGTAATTTTCTGCTTTATCTGGAGTGGTTCTGCCCTCTCTCCCATGTCCATCACCTCATGGATTTTAAAAGTCGTGTACTTTAGAGTTGTTTTTCAGCAGAAGAAGCCCGGCCAGACTGCTGGGGGTTGCTGAAGGAAGGTCAGTGGGCATGCACTGATCAACACCCCCCTGTGCCAGATGGGAATGACCAGTGCCACCACCCCAGCCACTCCAGGGGTGCTGCATCACCAGCCCTGTGTGGGCAGGACAAGATGACACCACAGGATCCCTGCTGAACTTCCAGCCTCCTGGCTCAGTGCAGGCACTCACGTCCAAAGCAGCCCAGACCTGTGGAAGCTGGCATTTACTGAAGGTGAACTCGGATACCTTCTATGGTTCCATCTTCTTCTTAATGCTGTGAAAGCAGTTGCATGTGTCCAAAGCTTTTAAAATGTTGCCTTTTATTTGACTGCATACCACCTCTTTCTTATTTTACAAGATACTTGTGGCTCAGAACCTAATCTCAGTTTGGTTTTGCTCAGTAGTTTTGGGGTGTTGGGGCCAGGCTCACCTCCCGTGTTACTCCCAAAATGCAGCACATGTTTGAAAGCACAACCTGTGCTGTGACCCCAGGCCAGCAGAGATGTAATGCTTCCTGCAGTTCACAAAATTTGGAATAATAAGAATTAGCTTACAGCTGCAGAGGACATAGCTGCAGATAAGGCTATTGTATAAACATTTACAGAGTGAACTAAGGTTATTCTTTTACCTGACTACCACTGATGACTGGTATTATTTTAAATTATTAACTATCCCTTTCTTCCTCTGCCTCTGCACATACTTAAAGAGTGATTTGTAGCTGAAGTTGTGATAGGAACATCTGCAGACCTCAAATCAGCAGGACAGCAGTGGTGTGCTGCGCCTCAGATTGAAATTTTCTGCTTTGCTGTCATTTGCATTTGTAATCATAACTACCTTCATAAAGCCTTTGAAGGCAAAGTGGTGTATCCTGTATAAAGTAGCACAGTAAGTCAGACTTCTGAGTGATTCATTAGCAGTATCTCCACACAGGAAGGATGGCAGACAGCACATACTATTTCATATCACTTCTCAGCTTTATACATGCATTCTCTAGTTTTACTTGCATGTGCAAGAGGCAGCCTTCACTGTGTGTTGTCCAAAGGAATTAATGAGTACATCTCACATGTAGACTGAACTCATGGAAAATGCCAGTCCCATTTATGTGATGTTCCCAGTCAGCTTGTCAGACTCTGGGCCAGATGTGAAGTGAGGACTATGACTTGTGAATTTTGCAGTAACCTCTCTTTGTTTTAGGGTGCTTTGAGAAGGGAAAAGGGAACATAACCCTTTTAAATCCAATGTGTTCTTGTGAGCACTTAGAGTTTGAGATGGACGGAAGAAATATTTATGTTTCAACATTATTTGAAGGCCGGCCAGTTCACAGTTCAATGATGTTCCTGAGGTACTCAGAGTTATGCTGTTCCCTTGCAGTTCTCAGGAGCTTGTAGGACTTCTGGCTTCTTCCTGAGGCATTCTGTCCTTTGTTGTTCTGTGTTATAAAGCATGAACCTCCACATTTTCTGCTGCTTAAAACAGTAAGCCAGAAGTGTGTGAATTTCATAGCTGGACTGGGGTCTGTGTGCAGAAGTACTGCACACCAGCACAGGAAGTAGTCACACATGGCCAAGTCCTCATTGTTTGAACACTGCCCCTGGGGGATGAACCCCAGGATTTCTCTCTTCACTGGTGGCAAAAGTGCAATAATGCGGCTTAGCTTGATTTTCTTTCACTGCAGATCAGGTTAAGTCGCATTACCTTGCATTTGCTGTGGGCAGAACCTTGTCTCAGCTGACTCATGGAAACTTGGTGAACTGTGGTAACTTGATGTTGAGCCCTAATCTGCAGACTAAACTAAGCTGAGAAGATGGCTTTGGCCATACGTCTCAGTACATGTGAACCAGAGAACACGGTGACAACTGGCAGGTCCCTGGGGACATGTGGCAGTGAGAAGGGAATCTCCTGCCTCAGAACAAATGCCCTGAGCTCAGCTGCCTCCTTCTTTTGAAACTCTTTTTTTAGCACCGCTGGTGTAAGATGCAACATGATAGCAATATAGCAGGTCAGGATCAAGGAGGCATCCTTCAAGAGTTTCCTTTTGCAGTTTAGCCTACAAGTGCCAAGGGAAGCAATCAGCCGAATCTGATTGTTGGCTGGACAAGTCTTCCTGAACACCCAGTACACCAGCACCTCCTTTCATCTTTCTCATGGTGCTCCCTCAGTTTCCTGGCAGGGCAGTCCTTGGGCTCAGCAGTTAGATGTTGGATACCTGGTGCAAAACTGGTGGAGAAGAATATTTCACCTGCCCTTTGCAGAAGTATTTGGATGCATTCTTTGCTCTGTGTCTTACTAAGCACGATCTCATGTAGGAGTCTTAAAGTGGGGAAAGTTGGTTTTCTTGGTATCACAGGCAGAACTTGTGCTTAGAATTGCAGAGAAACTTGGCAAGTGCCAGAGAGCTGAGCAGTGCTCAGAGCTGATGCAGTTTTCCTCTGATTGTGCAGTAGGCAGATCAGATAAACAGCAGTGGTACATCAGACACGTGGTGCGATGTGTTTTGAGATAGGGCTTGACTGGAAATGGCACCTTCTATGTGAGTAGCTCTGTCTGCTGCATATTCCCTCAGAGGCACTGACAAAATGCACTCTAAAATTAAGCAGCAGAGCTGTTCACCGTACCCTGGCAAGCATTGAACAAACAGCTCCCAGGATGAGCATAAGGTTTTCCTTAAGTGCAGCTGAGGACAAAACATTGCCTGTAGGAGTTCATTCCCGGTCGTGGTAGAAAGGAAGAAGGGAAAGCTCTGCTGACTCTCAAAGCCCAGGTGTCATTTTGCAGGCTAGGGACGTTGGAATGAACATCTGTGTTTTAAACACAGAAAAGACAGCAGGGATTGTAAACTGGCATGAAAATCAGTGACATTAGAAACCAGGACCACTGCTGAGGGACTGCAGAAGCCATTAGGTGCCTCTGGCCTTCAGAGCAGTAGAACCATCAGTCAATCTCCTTGCCCCTTGCAGATACTATTCCTGTCTACTATGGGTATCTAAATGGCATCCCTTATTCCATCCTAGCTTTTGCTGCTGTTGTTTCCAAATTATCTGTACTGAGAAGTTGTTTCTGGGTGAGAATTTCACAGGATAAGTTCAGATGTACTGTCCATATCTTAACAAGCTGGAAAGGCCAAATGCAAGGGGCTTCTCATTGTTCCCCACAGGTTGTGTTATTTTAATGTATAGCTGGGATTAAGCTATCACCTGTAAAATGCTGACTAATGCTGACTAATAAGCAAAGCAAAAAAGAAGAGCTTGAGTTGTAGTGAACAATGTGAAAATAGTAGAGAGGGGTCTGAATTACCACAGTGAAACCTTCTTAGCAGTAGCCAGCACAGAACAGTTCCTCTACTCCAGCCCAGCCAATGGCACCTCCTGGGCTGCTTTTAGTCCTGCGTGGTGAGGCTGGGGACTCTGAGTCCTGCCACAGACATGGTCACCTGAGATTATTAGGGAGGCTGAGGGCTTCCTATATCTTGAGGCACACAACAGCCAGCCACTCTTTGCATAGTATTTACTTACTGTGCACCTGAGATGTTTTAGATCTTCCCCTCTTGCCCTGACCTTATACCAAAGATGTTCTCACCTTCCCAGGGCATGTGCTCAGGGTGTCCAGCTCTCCAAGTCTTTGCAGCCATCTCCCAGCTGCCATCCCCAGCCTCTGTGTGAGAAAATAACAAATACCAGCCCTTGACATGTGGAGGAGCCAAGCTTGATGCCCTTATATAGAACAGCTGATTTGGTTTCCTGTCTTTGGCCCACCTGTGTGTACCACTCTATTTATTTCCTATTATTCAGTAATGGCAGTATTAAACGTTTTAAGGGCACACTGAACCTCTGAAACAACATGGTTTTCATTATGGTGTTCGTGTTTGTTGAGGCACTGCAGACTGAATCTGCCTGGTGCTCGCTCTCTGCTGCCCTGGTTTACTCCACAGAGAGCTGGTTTCTTCCAGGCTGCAGAAGCACCTTCCTGTGCATCCCCGTGCAGCATACGGTGCCCCAGTCCTGCAGGAGCACCCAGATGCTGTGGATCAAGAGATAATTTTGGCATATCAGGAGGAAACTTTTCCTGCTATCTGTCAAAAACAAGTGTTGGGGGTGTTACCTCTGGTTTTCTCCTCCCTGGGGACAGGGGTTTCAGCAGTGTTCCGGGTTGGCCTCACATTTCCCCACCAAAAGGGATGAGAGGATGATGGTAATTAGTAAACCTGCCTGAGAAAATCCGATGAGATTCTAAACTTCATTTGTGCTGCTCATTGGCTGCACTCAGAGGGAAGATTAATGGGTCCAGTGTGGTGGTTTGGGGGAGAACATGCAGTTCCTTGCCACCACCACCTTTTTATTTCCTGTCATCATTCCCATTTCCAGGGAAACCAAATAGTTTTTTTTATTAGTATCTGGAACAAAAAGAAAAATCAAATCCAGGGTTTCAAATGCAATAAGGATCTAAGGAAGGTTACTAAAGATGTTATGCTCAATGTTAGTCATATGAATGTTCCACAAAATCATGTTTCTTTGGTATTTTGTGTTTAATTTTCTCATTCATGATTTAGGCATGTTTGTGATTTATTTCATTATTTTGGATCCTCTTAGATTCAGCCCTGCTGGTCCTTCAGCTCTTACGCAGAAATCCCAATGATCCCAAGAGCAGAACTGACTGAGCAATTAATAGCAAGGTGGGCACGCCGTGCCTGGTAAAAATGAAGAGCTTAATTACCTTAGTTATATTTTTTGTTTGCACATTTTCTTCAAGGAGACAAATTGAGCTGCATTTCAGTATGTTTATCTCTTCCACTTGCTCACTTCAATTCCATCTCAGCAGTCTTGTAGTTAATATTTGCATATTCAGCATTATTTTGCTCTTGAACTTGAAGTGACCAATATTGTCTTCCTCTGACAGGAGTACTTAATACCTTTTGATTTTTAAATATTGCTGAGTGAGTGATGTGATGGATGCAAAAGTAGCTACATATTTGTGTGCTGGCTTTGGCTGTGATGGAGTTAATTTTCCTCACAGTAGCTAGAATGAGGGTCAGTTTTGGATTGTGTTGGAAATAGTGTTGATAACAGAAGGATGTTTTCATTATTGCTGAGCAGTGCTCACATGGTATCAAGGACTTTTCTGCTTCCCAACCCCACCCCATCAGCAAGGGAGCTTAGGGTGCACAAGGAGATGGGATGGGACACAGCCAGGACAGCTGACCCCAACTGACCCCAGGGATACCCCAGACCATGGTGCCATGCTCAGCATATAAAGAGGTAAGGGAAAGAAGGAGGAAGAGGGTGACAAGTTCAGAGAGGTGTCATTTGTCTTCCCAAGTCACCATTACCTGTGATGGAGCCCTGTTTTTCTGGCAATGGCTGAACACCTGTCTGCCCATGGGAATTGGTGAATGAATGCCTTGCTTTGCTTGTGAATAGGGCTTTTGCATTCCCTATTAAACTGTCTTTATCTCAACCCATGGGTTTTCTCGCTTTTACCCTTTCAATTCTCTATCCCACTAGAAGGGAGTGAATGAGTGGCTTTGTGGGACTTTGTTGCTGTCTGGGATTAAATCACAATTTGTTTAAATTTGGGCAGATATTTTTGATGCTGTAGAAACTAATAAATTGAGATAAAACATGGCCAAGAGTTGAATGGATAAAAGTGTCCAGTTCCTATTTAAGTCCATGACCATTCCACAGGGAGAGCTTTCTCTGTTCCCTCAGGCTGTTGCCTTGTTGCAGCATAGAGTAGACATAACAATTTGAACTTCTAATGATCTACTAGGAGCAGACTCACTGCAGGAGCATGGAGTTCAGTATATCCTGTGTCTTGGCAAAATTAGATACCTCTCTAGATGAATGCTTTGTAAGCAAACCTACATATCCTAAGAAGAATTTTACTATTCAGAAAGGAGAGGGACAACTATGAATTAAATTAATTTGGTCTGCATATTTTTCTTATGGCTGTCTAGAATTGCAAGTGCCCTGTGTGTTGTTGCCTGTAGCTGTTGTGATGTGTTAATTTACCCCCCCTCCCCAGCCCGGGTTCTGTTGTAAGCTCATCTGGTGGTATCCTGAGTCTCCAGTCTGCCAGGCAAAGCCCATGAAAAGGACATGTAGAGGTGAGCAGCTTTCAGACACACTGGGGGCAGCTTTTGGGGATGTGGCCCTGTGCTGTTCTATGCTTTGGGAGTCTGTACCTACAGAGCAACATGTTAAACCTGCCTGAGAAAATGAAAGTAGATGATCAGGCCACCGAAGGAGATGGAGAATTTGGCGGAGGGTTGTGTATGTTTTGTGCCCCCCAGCACGTGCACGGTTCCCCCAGCTAGTAACTTCCAGTTAGGACTTTTCCTGAGCTCTTAGTGTTAGAATAAAATTTTCTTATGCTGATAATGTATTTGTAATATGCAACGTACTCAGAAAACAGAAGATTATCTCTCTATGACTGTCCTCTCCTCTTGAGAAGCTGTTCTCTGTACATATGATATGCAGAATGTATGGGAGTCTTACCAGCGTTGGTTTGCATTTTTAAGACTGTACTAATTAATGTGTGATACTATTGTGTTTTTGTAGCAGCATCCTTGATGTAAGATGTAAAAACTATTTTATTTTATTTTTTTTTTTTTTGGTTATTGTTCAGCTTTTAGAGCTAGCACCGAGGACTGCATGTTCACTAGAATCAGCCTTTTTCAGGGCCTGTCATAGCTGCACGCAGGCACCGGTGTTTCACCTGGCACGTAGCACCTGCGCTCTTCATTTAATAGGGGTCAGTTTTGAGTGGAAACTAATTCTTCCTGAAAAGTCTAGTTTTGTCTTTCCCTCTCTCAGATTCAAGCTTCCCCCTCCCATGCTGTGTGCCAGCCCTGGCCCCAGGAGGAGAACTGGGAGGAATGTCTCCTGACCCGGGGCACCCCACTGGCATCAGGCTCTCCCACCCCATAGCTCACCCAGTGCATGCTCCTTGGAACTTGGTTTTCCTTGGAACTGCTGGCTGTGCCAGCACAAAAACAGTGGGCTCACATTGCAAGTGACTTTAAAAGGAATTAAATAAAATTGTGGGGAATTAAAGAAAAGAAGAGCCCGAGCAGCAAATTTTAAGGTCAGAATCTTATTGGTGTGCTTAATATAGAAAGAACTTGGGGTCAGTCCCTAAGACAAGACCATTTGACTAGCTTAGGTCTACATTTCTTGTCAGGTTTGGAGAGTGAAGTGGGGCTCAGATCCAGCTGTTCAGGGTTGACTTACTAGATAGACTGAGTCTCAGATGCTTCTCCAGATTGTGTCATGGGCCAAAATACAAGACATGCTGCAGCTTAGGAGTTATTTTTCTTTCTTTCTTTTTTT
Source organism: Tichodroma muraria (assembly GCA_013390105.1). Lineage (NCBI taxonomy): Eukaryota > Metazoa > Chordata > Aves > Passeriformes > Sittidae > Tichodroma > Tichodroma muraria. Next base: position 9,525 of record WAAG01074589.1, read on the forward strand.
TTTTTCCTTTTTAATGGAGAAAGCAGTTCAAACTGCACCTGGCAAAATGACTGACTTCAAAAGCATGTTTTTCCTTGTTATATAGACACTCACAAAACAGCATTGTGTGGCTAAAAAGGCACATTTGTGACAATTTCTTTCTGAGTGCCAAAATATATAAGCAGTATTGTTTGAAGGGAAATAAAATTTTTTTACTGTATTGTTATTACTGTTGAACAAATATATTGTTTTTAAATGTTAGATTTTGAAGACTTTTGTATTGTAAATTGTTTTGTGACACGGTGCTTTTTCATACTGGAATTACTGATTGCACCTAAATATGAATTATTGCTTTCTTATATAAATATGTGACCTTGAACAATCTTGATGAAAACCAATGTGCGGTGGATACCAACAGTTCAAAAAAATTCACCTACTGAAACCCCCTAAATGTTCTTTCCTACTAATAAACATTCTGCTGCAGCTAGCGATGGTGTGCCACGCGCTTTACTCCCTTCACGGTGGAGCCTTAAAGCCTCACGTAGCCCCATGGTCTGGGGAGAAAACCCCAGAGAAGCCTTTGCCTGCTGCCTTCGCAGCTCCTGTGCCGCTCACCGCTGTGGGCACAGTCAGCAGCTGTGAAAGCCAATTTGGAGGGTTCAGCCAGGGCTCAAGCTGTGCCCGGGTGCCGGGCCGGCACCTTGCTGCAGCCGGCTGGGCGCTCCACTGCTAACACAGCTTTTGCCCTGGCAGCTAAAGCCAGCAGCTGGGCAAGGAGTAGGATATCGTGGAGTGGGTTATAAAAGTAAAGGAAGGACAGCACAAGGCTGAGAGCCCTGGTCCTCTGAAGCAGGAAAGAGCAGCTTAGCTGACTGACAGCAACTTTCACTGCTATAGATGAATCCCTCTGCAGGTTTAGAGGACTTTTTTACCCCCTAATGACTGTCACACCATCAAGGGAGCAGGATGTGGCAAGGGAGCATGGGCTGGCAGGGTGGTAGCTGTGATTAGTTGCTCTGAGATGTGGCTGATGAGGCAGCAGCAGAGCTTGTCACAGCAGGGACTCCTGCCAACCTCAGACAGGCTCTGGAAGGGGCTGGCTGATGCTTCTGTGCATGCTCCTTAAGCTCCTCACATTTTTACCTAGGTAATATGTGGAGCTGGGATTAGCTGAGTGCAAAAAGTAGTTTAAAGCCTACTGGAAGGTAACAGAAACCAGTGCCTATTTCCTTTTGAGATTAAAAAAAAAAGAACCTTATTTGTGGAACTGCACATTAATATGAGGTTGAGACAGGCTGGAGCCTGAATGAAGCATCAGTTACAGTATTCAGGTATCTCCTTTGCTCAGTGCAAACAGGCTTTATTACACGAGCTTCCAGTGTGCCAGACTCCCTGTGATGTACATTCTCCTCACCCTCCCCTTAGGGCCATCATACGATTTAGCATAAAAAGACTGGGTGCAAGGAGGTGTTTATTTGTACAAGGGTGCTAAAATCCTCCACTTACCAGCCATGCTGTCCCTCGAATCTCACTGTGCAAAGGCATATACCCCAGGCACTGGAGCACGTGTTGCATTCCCACAATCCCAGAGTGGACCTCCCACCACCTCAGGGAGGAGGGAACCTGGCATCCTGCAGCTCACGGCCTCATCTGGGGAGTAGTGTCTCCAGAACCTATTTATCACTGTTTTCTGCAGCACAAATTGAGCCAAGAGGTTGGGAAGGTGCCAGAAACCACAGCTTTGCTGCTCCAGTGAGTCCCCTGAAGTTTCGGTCAGGAGCTAGAGGTGCAGTGTTTTTGCTCCCTGCTCATAAAAGGGTGTCAGTTCTTCTTAATGACCTTTAATCAAGGTGACCCGAGTCACCTTGCTAAAGCCTGGCTCAGCCATGCCAGACACAGTCCAACTCTTGAGCACGCAGTGCAGTGTTTCCCATCAGCCAACACACTTCTCCTCACCCCTCCATGGCCTCGCAGATGGAGCACTGCCAACCACGCAGCTTTAAAGCAATTGCATTTTAAGAGCCACTCAGTAAAACTACTTCCTATAAAACATAATTAAACATCTAGCACAGGCAGTGCCCAGGAAATGTAATTACCTTAAAGAGCTCCATGGGAGGTGATCCTGGTTCACCCTGCACTGCCCATCCAGTGCACTGAACTCCTCCACCCCACTGTAAGACAGGGCTGTCCTGCTGCTGCTTGGGGAATCACTCTTTGCTGAAGTAAATGCTTTCCCAAGCAATTTCCCACCTACTAAGATGTTTTCACCTCCTGAATCTTGTTTGAAAAGCCAAACTCAACTGGTGGAGAATAAAATGTTTGATGAAAATGTTTTACTGCAAGATGTGTGGCCAGGCAAGCTTCAGTGCTTTTGGAGCAGATGTGGGTAAGGATCTCAACTCAGGTGCCCAGGAGTCACAAAGATGTTAGTGTCAGTGCTTCCAGCCAGGCTCCCAGGACACTCCAACAAGTCACAGAATCACAGAATAGTTGGGGTTGGAAGGGATTTCCATAGTTCATCTGGTCCAATCCCCCTGCTCAAGTAGGGCAAATGACAGTTGGTTGTCCAGGACCATGTCAAGGCAGCTTTTAAATATCTACAGGGATAGACTCCACAACCTCTCCGGGCAAACTACTCCAGTCACACTCACAGTAAAAAGCATTCCCTGACTTGAGGGAATCTCCTGTGTTTAGTGTGTGTCCACTTGCCTCTGGTCCTGTCACTGGGTTAGAAGAGCCTGACTGCATCCTCTCTGCACCCCCCTTTCAGGTATTTGTACATACCGATACTATCTCTCCTGGAGAGATGTAATAATACACACCACAGCAACAGAAATATTCTCTCATACATAGGAATATTTATTTTTTTCCTTCTTAAAAATGTACAAAAAATAAAATAACTGTATTTACAGTTTATCAAACCCCTCTCCCAGTTGCAACACTATTAAGTTACATGAGCTATATTCTTAATATAAAAGCACACTATTTATACATAAAGTTTCCTTGTTTGCCAAAAAGACGGCTTGTCACAATCTTTGGCACAAACATTCTTGTTTGTATCTTATTTCAATTAATAGGAAATGGAAGAGCATATAAACATTTATTAAGCTTTACATTTTATAAGTCATAAGATACTCCTTTCCAGTTCCACTTCAATCAATATACAGCATCTCTGACAGCTAGAGAGTTTAGATTTTACTAATTGTTTGAATTAATTTACATTTAAACAATTCATAGAATGAAAGAGAAAAATATATAAGAAAGACATTTGATCTCTGAATTCCATTGACCAAAAACTTTGTGAGAGAGGACACACAGGAAGAAAAAATTCTGTTCTTTGTAGTTTACACTCAGTGGTAAAAATCCTCCAAAATGTCTTGATGGGGCTATCACCATGCATCCACCAAGCTTCACTCAAAGGATGCACTTCATTTAAGGGATATCAGCACCTGACTATGAGAAAGAACTAGAATTTGAGAATTTGAATGGGATTTCATAATAGAACATCAAATGGACGGACAAAGTGCCAAATCTGCACCAGGAACCAAAATTAGAAGACTGTTCTCCTTTTGGACCTATCAGAGTCTTTCAAAACATAACATCTACAGACACTGCACTACTATACCTCTTCACAAGGAAAATGCACTCAGCAGCAAGCTACTCTTCAGGCTTCACTAGTTAAGATTCAAGACTGCTGTCTTGAAGAAGAAATTAAAATTTTGTTCCTTTAAATAAACAACCACAGCAGTGCCACAAAGACACAAAAGGAGGCAAGGCAGATATTTGTCCCCTGCTGAACAGTAGCCAAATCTTACTTCCATTTAACTCCTAATATTTGGAAGATACAGCATTAATCAATATTTTTTATCAAAGAAAAGCAACATGCATATTTTAAACAATACACATGTAAGCACTGTGTACTCCTCAGGACATTTGAGTCAAGAAGGGCACAAGGCAGCCACTACTTCAGAAGTTTGCATTACTCACACTGCCCCTTTCCCACCACTCTGATGGGCTGATTCATACCAACAGGGTGAACCCTGAGAACTTGCAGCCTGCCACAACCAGCATCCAAGTTCAGTGCTCCTCCAGCAGCTGATGCTATAACTACAACTGCAGGGGTGCAGTGTGGATACTCTTTCTTGGTCTTAGTGCTTGTGATGCACCTGCATCTGGAGCAGAGAAACAAAGCCCTCAGACTCTGGCAGATAAAGTTAAGGGCAATCATCCTTACCTAGCTCTAGCTGTTGTTTTAAAATAATCTTACCACCAATCTAGTCACCTTCCTGATAACTTCATTGAGACTGTAAGAAGAAACTAAAGGCAGGAGTACCAGCCTTCTACTACCAGGAAGTTGCACACTCTAAGATATATTTAGAATAGCTTTCAGTTAATCTTGGAAGCAATTCTCCTTTTCTGGACAGTGGCTGACTGAAAACCCCTAGAATGACAATAGAAAGATTAGCTCCTTAAGCCCCAGTATTCCTGGAGCATTGCACTTCTCACTGATCCTACACTGCTCCTCATCACAGGATGCTGCAGCACCCAACAGACCTCAGCTCATTTCGACCCAAACATGAGACAAAGCCATCCCATTAACCTGAGTGCTGCTGCTGCCAGGATAGCCTGTCCTTCTCTGTGATCCCTAAATTCTCACTGGCCTTTCTTAATGCAGCACATTCCAACGCAGGCCAGCCCCAGGTGCCACAGGCATCCCCTTGGACAGCAGGTTTATTCGGGGCAGAGGCAGGGCTCAACTCCTGCATAAATTTACTCCTTTGCTTCATCTGCAGCTTCTGCCCAGACATCTTGACCAGCTGAGAGATCCAAGATGATATTCTGAGGATTCCAAATACCAACAGAGAAATACAAGAACTAACAGTATTGCTCACCAGTCCTGTGTGCTGGTCCCAGTTCCTGCCCAAACTGTCCTTTTTCTTTAAGAAAAGAAACATCTGGGATAAGTCAGCATAGAGTTTTTATCTCAGTCTGAGCCAAAAAGAAACAAACTGAACCATCATATATCTCTTGTATTCCCAGATTGTTTGCTCTTGAGGGTAGCAAGAGCATCTTTGCTGGAGTGCATTTTTATATAAAGTTAAGGAAATTACAACAGAACTCTGTACCAGAAGGAGAAAGAGTGCATGACAAAAGCTAAGGGCAGGAAAAAGACAATACACTCTTTGTTTTACAAGCATATGTAGATTCTGGGTATGCTAGTGCTGATGCTACCAGTCCGAGCTTCTATAGTTTCTGGTCCCACAGAAACCCTGACATGTACCTAACATTTCTATTAAAGGAAGAGATTTTAATGGGATGCTACTGCTAATGAAGTTAAGAAAGTGTGCAAGAATTTACAGGACAATTCATGCAGATATGGCCAAATCAGACTGATCAGTTATCCCAGCTACTTTGCTTGAATGTAAATAGCTCCACACAGCTCAAAACACTACATGAGCTTAAACTCGGCAATGTTTCTTTCTGCCATTAACCACCAAATAAAAAAGGCTGTGTGACTAAAGGAGAAAAAGTTCCAGAAGGAAAAGAATAAGCTCTAAAGGCTGCATGTAGGAAAGGACCCACACTTCTGTCTGCCACACAGGATCCATGTACAGTGCATACAGAATAAAATGCAACTGAAACTCATGGAATCATATGCTAAGTAAGGAGCTCTTTACAACAGCCAGAGGAGCTGGAATGGAGAGAGAAGTGCTGGGTTTGGATGTCATAGGGACATTCGGGCCTTGCACTCCTTTTCTGGTATGATTTTAGCCTGCACAACTTTATCTCTTCATAGAATTCATAAGACAGGCAGGGGAATTTGATGGAATAACCATGAAGTTCAACTTGGGTTCAGATGCAGCCCTTGAGAGAGAGACCAATCTCCACACCTGAGTTTGGGATACTCAGTCTCCACTGGAAAAACTGTTCCAGTTTTGATAAAATATTTACATCAAGCCCAGGCTTATACATCGCCCAAGTGTCCTAGGAATCACAACAGAATCATTCAATGGAAATACAAGAGCAAATACACTTAAAAGGAAGAGTTTGAAGTCCTTTTTCTTACAGTCTAGAGGAATGCTTTGATGCGCAGGCTGCTGCAGAAAGAACCTTCCCACCACAGGTTTGAGAAAAAAGGCCACTTTAGGAGCCTCTGCTTCATCAAAGGAAGACAACCAGGAAGAAGTCCCTCCTGCACCTCTAGCCAAATCAGGCAGCAGACACACAGTGTCTCTTGGATTTTGTTACAGCTGGATGGGAGACTCGGGTATCTACAGCTGGGACTTGGGCACCTAAGGTGGACCCCATTGTGCCAGAGCATCCAAGACCCAGTAGCAGAGTCTGCTCTAATATTTCAATATACAACTGTGTGAGCCAGGATGGAGCATATGAGTACAGATTCAGTTATCAGCTTCTCAGTACACACTCCTTAACAGATTGCAGCAATTCAATCCTCTAGGAAAGATTCTATTAGCCCTAAACCAAATACATACAAAAACATAGTGGCAGTAAACATGCCCACATACAGTAGTTAAAATATATTATTGCATATTATAAACATTATATACAAGGTTAAAATGGTTTCTTTACCATTTACTTACAAGTGACATTTGTAGTTGAATGCCTTACTTACAAGTCCTCATTGCTACATGCTGAGAACTACCAGAGGTATTTGGCAAGACTATATATACAGTATAGAGAGATATGGATCAATCTGAGCAAGTGAAGTGTCAGCCACTTTTGCCCATCTTTAGCACTGCAACAGATTTTTAGTAATGACAGAGACAACTACTGGTAAAGTAATTTATACCAGATTTCTGAAATTAGACCAGCATAGTTACTGAGCACGTTTTAGAATGAGCTTATCCACACTGAAGTATGGATTAAAATGCTGCATTTCACATTTGCAGTGAGTCATCTGCTTACAAATCTGGGGGTTGGTAATTGCTTGTACACTAGAGAGTGGGGAACAATAAATAAGGGACCAGGTTAACTGAATGGTCTTGTGCTTGACAAACCCAAGTCTATTTGCAGTGGGTGCACATGTGCAGAAATGGACAATATTTTCAATGCAGTCTTGTAACAGTTTCTCTGATCAACGTCTGTCAAGTTCACGGGAATCTGCTTTCCAAGAAGGATGAAATGCTGTGGTTCCTTAAAAAAAAGGCTCTGCCTGAGGCTAGATCTCTGTCAGTGTGATCTTGAAGCCTTCAACCATGCTCTCCATGTTCAGGATGAATGTGTCCTCGTTGGAGTAGTGCTCAATAATGTTGTCATCCATGTTTACCAGGATACTGGTGACAAAGGCAGAAATCAATGTTTTTATGTACCAGGACACTGAAAGGGAAAGCTATACACTCTGCCACATGTACTTGCTTGTCTACAACACAAAACCAGACTCCAGCACATGTCAGTACAGGGTCACCAGTGGGAATTATCACCAACACCCGGAGTTCCTTATAGTCTTTGGATTAGAGGCTGCTCCTTACCAGAGTAGCTAAGAGACACGCCAGCGCTGGGATGTTAACACACTTAGGCTACCTACAGATGAGCTGCACTTCAGATCCCTGGCAGACCCAGTGGGCTGGTGCTTCCCGTGCCTGGTGTTGGCTGCCACAGGGACACGTCCGTGCTACTCCTCAGGCACGCCATGTGAGCTGCTGCACCTCTGCGGTGCGAGCTGCTAGCACAGAGAGGCAGTGTAATTTGTGCTTTGCACACAGCTCACAGACTTAGAACTCATTTTGGATGTGAGACTATCAACAGTGACTGTTAGAAATGCATATGAGTGTTTTCCTCACTCGTTACCTCCAAGCATTTCTTCTGTCACTTAGAAAGAAGCAAAACATGAGAAGTTTCACCTGTCTTCTCAAAAGCTAAAGAAATCATCAGACACAAGAGTGCTCTAAGCTAGAGTTACAGCTGAAAATAAATGACTGGTTTGAAATTATATCGCTACAATATTGTGGTTAAATAGAACTTAAAAAAAAGTTGAAGTGGAGAGATTTAGTTTTATGGCAAAGAGCAAAAGCCTAGCTATTCTAGAAGTCCAGCTGTGATGTTCATGTCTAAATTTATTCAGCTGAAACCCCTGCAGCAAACATTGCCTGCCTATCTTTCAGAGTAAGACAGTGGCCTACTTCTTCCTAACACTGCAGGAAAACTCCACACTGCATTCACAGCAAAGGCAGCATCTCCCATGCTGGCGCTCGATGATGTTATTAAGCATATAGTCTACAAAAAAGACTTTATCCACATATCTTATCCACAAACTCTTCCTTCACAGTAAGCTTATGAACACTGGCCAGACACAGATTTGAGATCTAAGTTTCCTCTTCTGCCATCCCTTATAGTCTCCATAGACATGAAGATTTCAAGGACATGGGTATGTCTCCTGAAAGAGTTTGTGCTGCCCAGCGTCATGAGGCCCTAAGTATAATTGGGATCTCTGAGTACTTCTAAAGGATCCTGCAATACATCCTTAGTTAGTTGGGTCACTAACTTACCCCTTTTTGCTCTTCTTATAAAGTTTTGCAATCTTTTCAACTGGCAGCCCATATTTCTCAGAGATCTGGAAAAATAAAAATAAAAGAAATCACTGAGGATGAATGACAAATATAAAATTATCACCTCTTACCTTACATAAGACATTAAAAAAACATCTCTGTAAATTTTGACAGGATAGCTATACAGAAAAGCCCATCACAACCATATCATGCTTTCATTTAAGATTGACTTAGGGAGCAATAATCCTGAACAGCTTAATCAAAACCCACAATTGTCTCCATCCAGAAACTCAATTATAGTTTTTATAGGGTGTGAGCCATCAGAACTGCCCCAGCATCTCCTAGCGCTCTGCTCAAGGAGTCAATGCTCTTCCCAGCTTCAGATTCTACCAGGGAATTTCAATCTGATCTTTCTGCTGTTTCCTAACCTGATTTTTTGGGCTCATGGAAGCAAAGGCTTCTCGCACCAGGCAGAAGGCAGACACATTGCAATCCAACAGGAGCTGATGGACTGATGCAACAACAAAAAACTACACATTTCTATTTCTCAAAGACATTTCAAGGTTTGTTAACCTAACAGGAGTCTCCATGGTGGTACTTTTGTCTGAAAAGTATCTTCAAGGTACCTTTTATTGTGGGAGGGCTACCGACATCAAACACATGGGACTAAGAAGCTTCTGTACTGTTGGGAAAGTGACTCAGTCTAGTCACTACAGTAGCAAAATGAAAACACTATTTGGCTCACAAAATATCTGAGTGGATAGATAACAAGATGAGATGTCACAGAGAAGTGTGTTATCAAGGTAAAGGACTTGTAAAATAAACTTCTTACTAAAGCAACTAAAACAATAAAGTAGAAAATACAGTAAAACTTTAGAAGGAAGAACTACTTAGGTGACAAACTATCCATGCCAACAAGTACTTCACTGGGAAGCCTTGGCATTGCTTTGCAGCAGTGTACTAGTAACTTTCTTGGATGTCTATTCTGCAGCGAGTCTGTGGTGTGCTTATGAAGATGGTGTCCCTGGGCCCTTCATCTGATCCAGGTTTGCTTTCCAGGTTATGATTCTTCTTTGAGGGAACAGGTCTCACAGTTCTCACTTTAGAAGAGGATTGTCCCAAAAGGCAAATTAGTTACAGAAAAATGACTTTTTTTTCCCCAGTGATTAATGTTCTGTGTTGCTCTACTGCCAAGCAAAGTAAGTTTCCAGCTCATCCCAAGTGAAATGAAGTTGCAGCTAAGTAGCTGACTACTTATCTTCTACATTAGAGAATTGAAATGCATAATTAAAAATCCATTTAAGGACTGGCAATCATCAGTCACTGTAAAATCCTTTCTTTGTGTTTGCATTCAGAGTTCTGTTGAGAAAAGGTATTTTAAGGAAGTACATTAAAGCAATTATCATGAAAGAGAAAATGGAATGGATAAACTCAGCACTGAGGAGATTCAAAGAGCCACAGGCTGAACACCAAGCATGGCTCCCATCCAGACAGACAAGATTCTCTGAAAGAGAGAATTCATTAGCCTACACTTGTCTATATCACTTATAATAGTATAATTGTCATCTTAGTCCAGATGCAATTTTGCACTTAAAAACTATCCCTAATAATGCACAAGTGGATCAGCTTGACAGGCATTCTATAGCATAACTCCAAGATTCTGAAGAACCAATAGAACTCTTACACTGGAAACAGTGTCCTCTGACTATTAGCATACATCAGTGGCTAACAGAAAGAAGAATAATTGATGAGGTACAATAGAGCCATCCACTCCCTAAGTTTTCCACCTAGCAGAGAACAAAATACAAACTGAATTTGGGTGGTATTTGCTACTTCAGTTTCGCTTGCACCAGCATGTTTCACTGTTTTTCTACTCTTTATTATCCTCTGGCTTTGCTTATCATGAACAGAATGACATCAGATAAACAATCTGGTGTTGAATTTTTGTATCTGTGCTTCTGTTGTACCCCTAACTTTAAGTTTTCATGTAAAGCAATAATAAAAATGGCTTCATTTCATCAGACAGTTAAAAAAAACCTTTGTAACAGGCATTGGAGAAAAACTGGCAACCTGAAACTGCACAAAGTGTCACAACTGTGTGCACATGAGGAAACTATCTTCCTCTCTGGGTTGTTAACTCTGAAGCCTAGTAATATTGTAAAGATCAGCACTTGAAGACACTTTTCACTGACTCCATGCAAATAAACAAGCCGAGCAAAACATTTCTTGCCAAGGAGGCTTAATAGCAGCTAATATACAGCATTCTGCACATTCCAGCATATATCTTCCCTAGGATATTTGGCATACCTAACACTCATGCATTCCAAATGTTGCTCAAAGCAGTTTGGGACTCTGGGACATCACTTCCTACATAAACTATGAGGGGTTGGGCTGAGAAAGCCTTGCCTGTCACACTGCCTGTGACAGGTGTAGGATTTATATAACATGCAGGGATTAGTGAGCTTTGTGAAAGACTTACAGCTGACTGAATAAGCACATTTCTCAGGAGCCCCTGGGATTCAATCAATTATACCAAGTAGCAAGCCGTGGAACCAAAGCTTAAAGTGGGGGTATGGGAGAACCTCCCCCTCACAGTCTCCAGTACAAACGTGCTAAGTCCTGCTACACAATTGGAGAAAGCAGAGAGCGAGCATCTGCTAGGGCATCTCACTTAACACCCTCTTCTCAGGGTGTTTGCTGCCAGTCAGGGGGACCACCACTTACTACCAACTTCCATACAAAATGACAGGATTTCTCACATGAACCCAAGCAGACTACATTAGATTTTAAAAAGGTATCTTTATTTGGAGGAATATTTTTCCTTATCATCTCCATTATCCATTTGTCAATCTTCTGAGGAGAGATTTCTTTCTGTTGGGATGCCTGAAGCAGTGCGACAGCCTTCCGAGTGGCACTGAAATAGCTGTCTGTCTGTCCCTTTGGGATGCAGTCCCCTGGCATGGCAAGTTTGTTTGATTGCACAAGCCATCAGAAATGCTCTCTGCTGGAGTCAGGAAGCCAGAAAGGGCAATATCTGTGTGGGTCAAGGCGTGAAAGAAAACATCTTTGCCAGCTTATTTCTTTGAAATGGTCTAGTCTGTCACCCTACACTGGCTGGAAGATCACATATATAGGCAGGTATCTAATACTCTAAGCTCGCTCTATTGAACTCAGCCGTTAGTCTTTACTTATTGAAAGACTTTTCATGGAGAGATGCTTGAATTTCCCAATCTGAACCGCCTTCTGTAATTTGAAGAAATATGTAATTTTGCACAATGTAAGACTGAAGCACCTACTGAGATCCACAGTTACCCTGACTTTGGATCAAGCTAAAAGCAGGATGTAGAGCTGGTCAGTCACCACATATATATATATGTGTGATGTTTTGCTATTTTCTGTTGACCAAGACTGACTAGTGAAAAACAAACATCTGCACTGCTTCCTGAGATGTGCTGCATTTCTGAAACCCAAGACCTCTACATATTTGCCAAAAGAAAGATATCTGAGAAGGAATCCAATTGTTAATTTGGAAAGGGGGTGTATATATATGTGAGAATAAAATAAACAAAGGAGCTGAGAAAACCATATCATTAGTAACAGAAAGTTATGAAAAAGTCAAAGATCAGGAATAGTGACTTACAAAAAGGAAAAAAAAGTAAAATCTATAAACAGAGAAGGAGGGTATGACTGAGGATCACTGGAGCTCTCTTTCAGATCTGGGGCTCTGTAATACTCAGAGACTCAGTTCCTAAATTCTTAATACTGAGACTAGAATGGAGCATTTAGGATATGCACAATTACAAAATTACATGAATTGCTGCAATGACTGTAGAGAGAATATTTAAGAATATGCACTTTGACAGGTTTCTGGCATTGTTTTACCCACAATATCCTACCAGTGAGAATTAAAATTTTCTGAATGTGTTCCTTCCAGTGAACTGGGACATTTTAGATTAGATTTCTCTGAAAACATGCCAGTGAGTCAGCAGCTGCCTTGACTGAGGTATGCAGAAACCTCTCCTCTTTCTGCACCAGCTTTGTTTTTGTTACATGGTGGCTGGAGAACAAGCACGGAGAGGCATAGACTACTGGAGATAAAATATTCATGCTAGCTTGAACAGTTATAGAAGGGTTATAATATACTTTTAACTTCCATACAAAGACAAGACGAAATCGTGTTGCAGCTTACCATGAATCAGGCTGCTGCCTCTTCAAGCAAAGCCTGGTTTTTGTTATCCATGTGCTCTGCCTGACAGCTGAGCTGCAGTCACAGCTAACGAACAGCACTGGCAGAAGCACAGTCAGGACATCCTTCGCGTGCCACTGACTCTTCTCAGAGATACCCTCATCTAAATAGGTGCTTTTAAGGAACTTCATTAACCCACAAATCTTTTTCTGCCTTCTGCTACTGGCCAAATATTGACCAAATAACTCAATCTTTACTGCATTAAAAGTGTTCAGTACATGCAACAAGATACTGTGACAGTTTTAAGAGAGTATAAATATACACACTTCTAGCACTTGGCTGAGTTCTCTAGGGGCACTTTCATCCATTTCCGTCTTCTCCCCTACACGTAAACAAGGCTGGAAATCAACTCAGCATCTCACATGTCAATCTCACATTCCCCCACTGAAGCAGTGAGACATGTGATTACTTCTTAACTCTTCCCTTACCAAATTTCACAAGCCATCAGCTCATGGATGAGGATGAGGAATCCTAAACAGGATTAGACGTGGAAATAGCAACTCTTAGGATGACAGCTAATGGATAACAAACAAAAACAACTCAAAGAAGCAGCAAAGAGGCAACAGGTCATGCTGTGAGGACTAGAGAAGGAATTTGAGACAACATATGAATGACAAGTCTGCACTGGCTCAGCACCTGCTTCTTACACGCTGAACAACAATTGCACAAAGGCCATATGAAATTCCCACAGAAACAGTGCATCCTTGGGCCTCTTTCTGGACACCAGGCTGGGAATGTACTGATAAGCATTAGAGGAAAAGATTCAATAGGCTCTGAACCATCAGTTCAGAAAAAAGCATTTCAGAAAATGAAGCCTCCACCTCCTTCCCTGACATTGGTCAGCTACTGCTATTCCTCAAAGCTCAGGTCTCCAATAATCAGCTCTGTGATGTTGTTAAACCCAGTAACCTGCTGACAACACTGAATTAGGAAAATGCCAGCATTTCAGAGCTGCACTCCAGAAAGCCTTTAGGAAATGCTTTAAAAGCACATGAGAATAATTTCATCTTTATATTATGGTTTATCTCAATAACACATGGAAAGCCTCAAGATTTTCCTGTCAAGAAAGACAAATAATGTGAAGACATCAGATACTTACAGCTTCCATTAGCCCCTTTACTGTGGGTGATTTCAGCATCAAAGCATCAAACACCTCATCTGTCTCCTTCCTCACATACAAAAGCACTGAAATAGAAAAAAAAAATCAGACTTGGAGCAGGGTCAGTTAATTGCACAGATGAAATACCCCACACTGAATAGAAAAACAAGTATTAATCCATGACAGATAAAATGAAGCACTGAAGATGGTTTGCACTTGAAAATATGTACCTTTAATATCATCAGTGATCTAGACATGGACAACACATCATAGTTGTGTTGAAAACACAGTACTGAAAATTCAGCAAACTTATTCTAATGTGTAGAATCTCTATCTTCCAGAATCTAAATGTCCATTTATAGAAAGAAGCTAAAAAGCACTGGGACCTTGTCCCTTGGTTACAGGGCAAAACACACAAGCAAGGTCTTCTTAAACCTCTGTGTTGGCTTGTACCTCTCCAGGCTTCATCTAAAAAGCTGGGAAAGGACATTCAAAAAAGGCAGGTCTGGGTTGCCTTTAGCTGTGCCTTTGAGAGCAAAATCAAAGAAAAGGTAAAGAAATAGTTGTCTCTGACATTACCATGCAGATGACTGCCAGTGACCTGAGCAGTACGAAAATAAACACTAGGAAAAATGAGTTCAAAGTAATTTGAGACTTTACAGCTGAGACATTCAAGAGCACAGCTGGCAAGCAGGCATTTACCAGTGCGCCCACCTGCTTAGGTACCCAAATGCCATTTCTGTTCCTTTTCTTCCTCCCTCAGATGCCCTGCTAGTTGTCCACAGGCACAGTGCCCTGCCCTGTCTAGATTCTGTTTTCTTCACACTTGTACAGGTGAAAGGAAGAACCTTGCTACAACATGGCAAAAGCAAAGCAGACAGATACAAAGCATATAAGCATAGACACTAGAAAAGTGTTTTAGGCATCATCTCACATGACTGATAAGTATCACGTAAAATAAGATAATAAGATGTTCTGCAATTTATTTTGTTTCCTAAATAAACTGCCTTTTCAAATAGCATCACTGCACATGAGGTACAACTACACATGCACTGTCATGTCTGTGTGACCAACTACTTTTTTTTTTTTTCTTTTTCTTTTTTTTTTTTTTTGTAGATAGAAAGGGGGTTTTTTTTGAAACTGCAAATTCTTGTGGTCCAAGAGACATCTTCACCAGGTAACTCAATAGATGATATGCAGACTAACCAAAAAATATGGTGGTATTTTTCATACAGAAGTAATTGTGTAGAAGTTAATTCTCAGGCCAAGACTCCAGCAGGATGGACTCAAGCCCATTTGCAGAGAATTGTAGCTTCTTTGCCCAGGTTTTGAAATGACTGGAAAAAAATCACGGGTAGTCCAGTCCCCTGATTTGGCCTACAAACCAAACATGCAGGATAATGTTGAGTTTTTTGCATCTTCAATTCAGAAATACAAGCCATGAAACTGCTACCACGGCATGCAGAGCCACATCCTTTTCACCTATATGTTGGCAACTCTTTGGGGCCTGGCCTGAGAGCATCCTTTTAATGGACTTAGAAGCTGAGACAATTTTGGGTCACAACTTAAACTGTCAAAATGTAAAAGAAAAAAAATTTCCCACACCAGGAGTTAAATTTTACCATGCCTGATATGTTTAATCGCATGAACAAGCACTCACTCAATGGGCTAATTTTGCCAGTACTAACACTTATATTAATTTACTAAACCTTTTCCTTGTGACTAGAAGGTTGTCCTGTAACTCCTGGCTTTACAAACATCTGGAGCTCTGCCAGCCTTAACAATTACAAATATATCTGAAAGGAGAAAAAAAAAATCACTTGATCCAAGGTTAAACTTGGGTACATTACACAATCCCGGTGCTGAGCTTTACATCTTTGTTGTGCTTGGCATGCCAGGCAACATTATACACACAGAGAGGCAGGATTAGTAAGCATATGGGAGATTGTTAGGTTTTTGTTTCCCCTGACAGGTGTGAAACTCCTGGCTTTGATTCAGTAGAGCACTTTTCCACAAATGACTTGTGATAGTGCTACCTTGGGAAGGTCTCATCCCTGCCCTTACGCCCTCTTATTCTGGGTCGTCTCAATGAACATTGCTGGATGACAAACTCTCTCAAACAGTAGATGCGAATGAAAAAACAACCCTTTTTTTGAGTTATTCTTCAAATAGATCAGATCTCTGCCTCGGTGTACAGTGCAGCCCCACAAGCCTTCATGCTGGCAGAGCAGCAGAGAGACGGTCGCAGCGGGGGGCACAGCCAGAGGGGGGGAAAAGGGCTGCAAAGGCTCCGCTGGGCTCAGCAGCAGCACTGCCACTGAATGACTGTGACCGTGTAACACAACTCACATCCTCTGATCCTACTGTCACCACATTCATAGCGTCTAGATGGGCTCACTCTACCAGTACAAATTACAAGATATGGAGGGGAACAAGGGAGAAATCTTGTACAAGGTAATGAGCTATTTTTGCCTGAAAGTTAGAAGATAAGTTCAACTTTGTCTGACCTACTCCCTGGTCTTAGTCCTTAACTTTCTTGCCAGCACTGAAATCCACCGTAGACCTTAATATTCTTTAGATGTTAAAATAAATTGCAAAAGATGGTGGGAGATAAATTTATTTTTGGTTCCTTAAGAAATAGCCCCAACACCAAATTGCAGAGAGGCAAACAGCTTTTGCTTAAGACAAGGGATGTTGTTGCACCAGTGAGACTTTTGGAAGCCAAGCTGCCAAACTGAGGATTTATTTATGTGTAAATGCAGAAGAAAAATGTTAGATACCTCTTTTTAAATTGTTAACAACAACACTGAGGAAAAATGAAACTAAGGACACAATCAGACAGTAAGACTTGAGGTATTAGGACGGTCTGAGCCTGGGCACTACCAGTGCTGTAACTACATCCTATGAACAATGACTACAGTCTCTGTTAAGTAACCTCTGCATGAAGATGAGGTACAAGGAGAAAAGAGTCAAGGAAAGAAGGGCTGGTAGCTGTAATTCATCTTTCTCTTCTCATATTTGGAGTTTTCATTACTGCCCAGGCACAAATTCCCTTGGATGGCTCTCAACCTCCTGATTGTTATGAATCCAAAATGTTTCAGAGTAGTTTAAGATGGCTTTCCTAAGAGACAAAAACTAGACAAAAAAATTACTTTCTTGAAACTGAGAACTACAGGACTGGAAATCCACCTGATCTATAATTCAGCTGTTGGATTTATAATTAATAGAAAACTCCCTATGAAATCTGAAAGGGAAAGTAATTGGAAAATTTACTGAGAACTCATAACAGGAAAAAGCCAAGTCTAGCCAAGTAACTAGTTGTGACACACATTTGGTACAGATTAACATACTTCACATTTCTGTGTTGGACACACAGACTTCCCTTAGAGGTCACGGAGATGAAAGAATAATTCAGAAAGAGGCAGCTACCTGAGTGAGAATATGAACCTTGTTTGCAAACCCCTTCAGACCTATTCTCTTGAAGGCTGCCCCTTAATATTTTTACTTCCACCAGAAAGTGTTACAAGTAGGTCCAGCAGGCAGAGGTGAGGCCACACACTTTCTGAAGTGAGTGAGAACTTCAGTTCTTCAGGGAGGCTTGGACACCTCACTGGCTGCTATTTACCTGCACTGCTCTGCTAATGAGACATCTTGGGATTACATTGCTTTTAATGTATATTTTCACATATCAGACCTGTTCTCTCTCAAACATTACACCTGTGCCCCATGTCTACCTACTCTCTAGGAGTTATTGATTCTGCTGTACCAAATAAATCTTGAGAAAGAAGCTTCTAATACTGCAATGCTAGGGGGAAAAAAAACCAAACATTTTAATACCCAGTGAGTTCTCTGGCAAAGACAGTGTTTCAGCAGAGCTTCACGCCATCAGCACAATCCCAGATGCAAGGTTCCGGATGGCAGGAAGTTCACCAGAGCAAAGGCCATGCTAGAAAAGGCTTGGCCTCCAGCCAGCATAGTCCAAGATGAGAGAAACACTGAACAGGAAGGGGATGTGAAGAGAGCATCCTCCAGCTTCTCTGGTTCTGTGCCTCTCCTGGATTTAATTATTTTACATAGTTTTGCCACCAGCTGAATTCTTTTCTTTCTAATCTTACCCTTGAAATGCTTGCAATTTGCTTGCTGGATGATGTCAAAACAGCTAACTACAGCAAAGGACAAGAATAATCAAAGCAAACCAATACCTCCTTGCAGGCAACTTCCCAGGCTTCCAGCTGGGAAACCCAGGTGAAATTGTAGGAAATGACAGTTCTTTATGTAGCCCTCATAGCTGTCATCTTCTGCTTGATAGAGCCCTGATAATGTGAATTTAGCAAGGTCTTGAGTCAACAAAATGCAAGTCCATGGTCAGTGCTGACCTCACATAATTAATTTAGGATTTAATTAAAAGAATCATATGTTCACATTTATTTCAAGAAGGTATCATCTCCATCCTATAATCTTCTATGCTTCCCCTGCTTCAAGCACACCACCCTAACCAACACGGAAACGTTGCAAATGCAGATTTGTGGGAAGTCATTTCTAAAAAGCTCAAAGGAGTCTTACGAATGGTACAACTTAGAAAAACCCAGTTCACTTCTGTACCTTGTTGCTTTGTTGTCTCACAACCTGACAGGTGAACCTCAAAATACTTGCAAGTTTTAGTTACTTAAGTTTGTCAATAAACTTACATGACACAAGTCATGAGACCAAAGGAATGGCAAATATTCTCCAGGGTGTTTAACTATGACAGTGTAGGAAGTTATCACAGATGGCACTGCACTGGAAGTAATGTACACAAAACAGACTTGGTGGACAAAACCACTTTCACTGCAAAGTTTAACAGCTCAACCTAAGCTGTTCCTTAATGTTATTCAGCTTGAGCTTCACTTGTAGCAGACTGGAAAACAGGAGTTGGTAGAGCATATGAAATGCAACTGTAATAATGCCCCCCCGGGCAGTAAAAATAGTTAACAATTCAGTTACATTTGCTGGAAGATGTCTCTCCGTATCTTATATTTCTAATAGGGTAGGAATTTTCTGAGATTTTATTCCAGCCAATCCAAGTCTGCAGTCAGCAGGAGCTTGCCTGTTAAGGTCTCTGTATTTGACTCAATGAATCTTGCATATTTGCTTGTGATCCCATACAGAACAGAAAAGATGAGCAAAAGTTAAACACAGACCAACACAGATTTGATACTGGAACTTTCATGAACTTTGTAGTTTGGCCAAGAACCAAGAAACTTTCTAGCTTTTTTTCTATACACTTGTGTCCTGATCCCTTCTTGAGAGAACATAGTCCTTTTATTTTTCCTTTTAAGTAATTTCTAGCATTTGTTAAAATACCTTCTTATAGACTGGCAGATGCAAAGATCTCTTCTCCCATCTACCCATATTTTCACTAGCAACCAGCATCCTACAACTGACTTTGTCCAAGCCACACGTGTCCTTCCCAGCTTGAGGGTTTGAGTCACATAGAATTATTTTTAACTGCTAAGAATTGACTGTTACCTCTTTTCAGACCTTCTTCTTTGATTTGTTTCAAAGGGGAGGGGCCAAACTCTTCCTCCACAGGCCGGAACATCCTTTTGACCAGGACACTGCTACTAGAATACACAAAACAGGGACCGTGTCACAGTAAAACTGTGCTCACACCAGAAGAGGAGACAACAGCAACAGTCATGACTCACTTTGTACTCTGGCAAAACCACCCACTAGCTACTCAAGTAGTGCCAAAAGCAGAAACTGCAAGGATTTAGCTTTTGATGCTTATCTGAACTATTCAGGCCTCTTAAATTGCCGAGACTGACTGGCTGGGACAGGTGACAGGAAAATATGTTCTGATATTACACACTAATTTGAAAACCCCAAAGGCCCTTAACTGTTTAAATATTGAGGGAAGGGGGGTGGTTATTGCTTGATGCAATAAACCCCTTTGTTTCTCAAAATCCAACGTAAGCCTTATGAAAAGCATTAGTTTCAAGAAGAAATAAAAAGGGCATCATGTTTTCAAGTTAGTGTTGACTGCAGGTGCTTGGCCACTCTCTACTACAGGTCACTTTTTGCAAGTTTATGAGAGTAGTTATGTTACTCCAGAATCTCAGACTTGAGGGTGTTCACTTGGGGATTCAAGCAACTTACAAAAGCATGGGGCTGGCACACAGCATGAGTTGAAGTTCAGCAATCCATATTAAAACCCTTATTTTATGGCACCTCTAACTATTAGAGGGGCTTTCATCAATTTTTCCAGTCTCCTCAAAGTCAGATGGGGGATACTCCCATTTCCATCCTTTGTCCTTCCCAGGTTCTCTGTTCTCTTTCTGCCTTTCTCTTCTAGCACTTGGCCATTCTCTCTGCAGTTCCTGTATTTGTTGCATACACATGTGTGCACTCTTAACAGCTTTCAGGAATGCAGTGAAGTTCAGCGCTTCAATAAAAAAATCATGGTTTTTAAATTATTTGAGAAACCTCATGCTTGGCACATACATGGCACTTCATTGTAAAATATATTGTCCTGTCCCTGTATCGAACCCTGTATCTTTCACTTGGAAATGTATTAAAATACAGACATAAAAAGCATACAGTTTATATGAGAGAACATGAGGGAAGGGGAAGAAAGGGGGACAGTTTTATCTGATTTCGTATTTTGTATCGACTTCCTATGAGTTCAAACTGCTGACTGCAAATCCTGTGAAACAATAAATATCTTACCCTTCTCTCTCGTCATCTGTATTATAGTAAACCTAGAAGGATGGAAATAAAACTCAATTATTACCAAAACTCAGACACTTGCTTAACAGAATAAGTCCAAAAGGGAGAAAAGACAATAAGTGCTTTGCAGTTTGTCATATGTTAAAAATCCTTTTCCTCCTATAAAACACAAACACCTGTAGTTCTAACTGTCACCTGGAAGAAGTGTGGTTTAAAGAAACTGCTGTTGAATGTTATCTAGTGGAAATATATCAAAGTTTTTTTGAGAGACATTACCCTCTTCCCTGGTTTATATCATTTTCCCAATTATTTTACAATCCTCTAAATCAGATTGCTACTCACCTCAATTACCCCTAATTACAGTTTAAGCTACAACACTCACAAGGTTTTGTATATATTTAATACTGTCTGAAAATCTAATTAAACTATAAAGAACAAGATAAAACTACAGGCCTAATGGAAATACAATTACTAATAGTACAGCTGAACATTTTTTGCACAGGCTGTGGGCAGAAGCCCAAGTCCAGTTTTGTGTAAATCCACATAGCTCAGAGTCACCGGGACCAAATTTACAACAGCAGCAAATGCAGCTGCCAGTAACAGGGGAGGTATAAAATCAGTCTGCTGTCCAACACTTTACAGAACAGCCAAACTCCTCACAGCGTGCCCACACTGCAGGTCTGCACCAACAAGAGCACTAGCCCTGCAGCTGCTGAGCTGCAGTGCAATTGCGGGGTGGAGGCACAGGGCACCGCAGCCGCTCCTGCTGGACAGGGTAAGCCACCCCAGGCAGGTCTCCAGAATGGTGCTGGCAAGACTCAGAGCACACTCAGCTCTCACTGGGAGCCTCCACTTCTGAACCTGTGCAATGAAAATAGCTCAGAGGTGTGTGTGTGCATCTCTGAGGTCTGTAACTATGAGTTACGGCAATAAAAGACATGGCTGAACATTGCCTAAGAGCTAGGAAATGGAGATATCTTCCAGTTAGTTTAGAAAATTATTTACAGGATTATATATACTAAGGAATGCTACCACTGTCTCATGTTTTGAAACAAATCCACATTCTGGTTTGAAAGCCATGAGGACAGAAGGTACCTAACACTGATGTGTGAGTGGGCGTCTTTCCAATTTGGGAGAGTAAGCCAGTGACAGCTGCGATTACAATGTCTGCGCTCTTTGTGCTTTGCCCAACCACAATTCTCACTGCTTCAAAATAATTGACAATTCCGACACTCAGTTTCATTTAATCTTCCTCATTTTACTATTTTTCAGCAAGACGCATGTTAGATTTCCTCATCAAGTATTTGTCTTTATAAATACATGCATAAAGGTCTCATTCTACTCCCTGAGATGTTAATAAATAACACATTCATAGTAAAAAAGTTGTCAGAGCTGACCCTCCAGTTCAGGTTTTCAACTTCCCAGCAGGCAATAAAGTAGAAAAGAGTCAAGTCAGGAAAGATTTCCTTATGCTTACTAGTGATAATAACTGCCAATACTGAATACTAACATTCGTCTGATGGAGTTTTACTTGGAAGAGTGAAAATATTTTTTTCAAGGAATTTCCAGATCTCTAGGCGATGCCGACAGAAAATGGGTAGTGGTGTTCAGTGACTCCACACGTGTAAGAGCTTGGTCTTTGTTGTCAGCTGTGACAGGGAGGGGGATCTCTGCTACCACAAGGTGGCACTTCATTTCACCAAGCCAAAGAGTGCACTCAAGCCAGATTGTGTTTCAGTCACAAACCAACCTTATACTTAAAGAATGACAAAACCATAACAAAACCAAACAAGTCAGTTATCAAAGAAGTATAAACTCCTTCTTCGCACCCAGAACTCAGAAAGGTACTTGTCTCTTATAAGGTCTTCTATAAGTGATGTGTTGAAACCACATTTACCAAAACAAGAGCTGAAAAAAACAGCCCCAGGAACAGTGATTTCCCTAAAACCTGCCCCAGAGCAGAGGCAGCCAGGTGGTAAGTGGGCACCTGCTCATCTCATTATTTCCTACCTGTCCAGTTCTTTGTAGGTTTCCAAAGTGAACATCCGGTATGAAGAGAACTGGCTGGGAATCCAGGTCAGCCATTGTTTTGAAGAAGGTGATATCACTCTTTTTCTGCAGAGGGAGTGCACTCAACTTCCCTTCAGCTGCTAGGTGAATCACAAAGCACAGGGTTGTGAAAGGAGGCATGTTAAGCATGACTTAACCCCAGACCAGAAAGGCCCACTTTACTCACCATTATTACATGAAGCTTGGGATGCCTGGCCTTTGCCTTTCTTCCTGTTCTGCTTTCTCTCTTCATCTCGGATTTTCCTTTCTGCTCCCTGTTGCAAAAAAGACAACCCATAGATATTACCCAGAGAGGAACCACTGTGAGCACTGTACTCTGCAATGCCTGCAGCTACAGCAACAGACACACAGAAATGCTAAAAGAGAAACTGGTTATTTAATTGTAGACAGATCTGTCCAGTCTGTAGGGAAGGTTCCAGGCTTTGCATGGATCACCTGCACCTGAGACTCAGCTGGCACACCCAGTAGCTCCCAGGGCTGAAGACAGCAAGAGGAACATATCCACATGTTGGTTTGGAGGAAGCCAGGACAGGCAGTGCGCAGCCTGCAGCAGGACTGATGGCAGCACAACTTGTGCAAAGGGCATCCCAAGCCCAGTGTCTCTGCAATGGACAGAGTGCTCAGGCCAAATATTTTGTGTATGCAATGGCATAAAACACCTGCAGGGTTGCTGTTATTTTACATAATGTCTGTGCTGAGGTCTTCCCTAAACTCTCCTCCACCCACTTTCTCTGGGAGTGGCATTGCTCCACTGTAGCCAGCTGTGCAGAGCCTTTGAGAACTGACAGTCCAAAAAAGCTGTGCTGACAGTTTGCCAACATTGCAAGGCTCTTACAGAAAAATACAGGCATTTCAAACCAGCAGAAGCTCTCCAGAAATAGGAAAGCAATGTAGCACTGCCCTATTAGGCACCAGGAACTCCTGGGAAATTGCAGGCTTCTGTTATGTAAATACACTCTCAAGAAGTTTAAAAAATAAAACTTGTTATTGACATAAAAAGCAGCAACACCTCCTTCGAAGTTCTCCTAATTTACTTTATAAATAATACCTATCACATTGTGAAGGGTAATAAAGATCCATCCATATGCTCCCAGACAGTTGGCATGCAAGATTACAGAATTCTTTTCCAAACTAAAATTAGAAGTTTCTCAAATAGAAAGGGAGGGGAGGGAGATAAGGAAAGCAAAAAATACCCACTCAAGATGGCAAAATTCACACATGAGTCAATGAACCAAGTTAAAAAAGAGTGCAAGGAAAGATGTACTCCTGGCTGTGATCTATCAGTAGATTTCCAGAGGCCGGAAGAGCTGGAGGAAGAAATAGCTCTTTAGGAAAACATGAATGTGTCAAACAGAAATAGTGCCTCCAGACCAGGTCCCAGTCCAGTTATCACTCACCAACCTCAACCGCAGAAGCCAAAGGATTCAGAGTTGTGCACCTATCAAAACTGTTTCTAGAGGTACATTTGTAACCTTTAAGGCCATCTGTTCTTTCTAAGAAATGAACAAAAATACATATCACAGCCACTGTCCGGCAAAAAGCACATCCTGAGAAACCTGTGCTGCACACAAAAGGCTCTGCCAGGTGGCCACAGCCCTACCTGCCACTTGGTGCTGCCACTCTGCTGCTCACAGGGAATGGGATGAGCCACCAAAGTATTTCAAACATGGCAGCAAGTGCAAGATCCCTCTCAGGAAAGCAGAAACTGAGGACGACTCAGCCTTTTATACATAGCAAAAAATACACGTTTTACTGATTTTCTAATATTCTTTGTAATCATGGACTTGGTGATGCTTCACAGCTTTCTCTTCATTCATTCATTCAAGGCAACACACCCCAAGATCTCTGGGGTGCAGGCAATCCCTGAGCTGGGCAGTCATTCCCATCCACCAGTGTTTATTTTTGCCACAGCCACTTCACAAATGTGGCAATTGCAATACCCACTAAACTACCTACCAGCCCTTTTGAGCTTGGAGCAACCCACATGGCATGTGGCAGGGGCCAGCCAAGCCTACAGGGTGGATGTCAACGTCACAGGGATGAGACCACAAAATGATTTTTGCATACTAGAGCATTTCTGCTGCATAGTTTTGACAGCTGAGCCACCTACCTAATAAACCATAGTTTACACTTCTCTTCAGGACAGAAGAAATAATCCTCTTAGAGGGGACTAAACTATGCTGTGACCAGTGAAATAATGAAATCAGTTCTTAATTTTTCATTGATATCTGGGTTTTGTATAAATGCAAGGAGTATTTCTGTTACTAATCATTAACAAAATGCAGCCCACAAATTTCAGCTGATTCAAAGTATTTTCTTCCTAAGTCTTCAACTCATTTAAACTTAAGTCTTGCATTCTAGCTCCAGCCTGACAAAGCCCTAGCCCTCATAAGGACCACTCCCATCACCACTCTGATGCTCATGTGTACACTTGCTTCCAGTTTCAGGCTAAAACATTCCAGATCTCATTGGGCAGGCACACAGACATCAGCCTTCTTCTCTGCAAAGCGGAAGATTAATTAGAGTTGCTCAATACTCTATGGCAGTCCATTTTCTCTATGATGTTCCACACCAAAAACAAGGATGCAAGAACTGCATATATTCCAAACAACATGTATTTTTTTTCAGGTTAAAGAAAAGTAGATTAATTTATTTTATTTTGGATCAATGTTATGGTATTTGCCAAGTCAAGTTCTTCTTTTCAGCAAAGATAATCACATATAGAAAATCAAGTAGCTCTGAAGTCCCAGTTCTTCCATACTCAGTGGCTAAAGCATCATGCAATATATAAATATAAATAGGCCTGGTAGCAAGTTTCCCTGACAACCTACTTAAGGAATAAAAATTACATATTCTTATAAAGCAGCATCAGTGATCTGCACATGATAAAAAGACTGCAAGGGCAGAGAATTAGCACTGGGAAAATAAGATGTGGTCTGTAACAAATGCTTTGAAGATTGCCTACTGAAAAACAAACATGGACAAAAGATAGGAGAACAAATAGGGAGTATGGTAAAGTTAGATTTAAGGAACATTTACAGCCTTTGCAGCATTTATCTCCATACATTTATGTCACAAAGCACATACTGGATGTGAGTTGGTGTTGCTCTCTAGTACATATAAACTAATATTAAAATCAAGGAATTGCCAGAATAAATACTAAAATATATATAATATGTAGCACTTAGCTAAATGCAGTTTTATTTCTTCAAAGATAACTCTTTCCACAACAGCTATGCTGTGTTGTAGCTACAAGGCAATAATTTGTCAGCAAATGTTCTTAAAAACTGGACACCTCCACCTGTGATTTATCTAAGTGAATATACAAATAAACCCACTGGTCCTAAAGAGGCACCACCATTGCAGAAAGAAATATTTGTAATAGCA
Organism: Tichodroma muraria; assembly: GCA_013390105.1. Lineage (NCBI taxonomy): Eukaryota > Metazoa > Chordata > Aves > Passeriformes > Sittidae > Tichodroma > Tichodroma muraria. The sequence goes on from WAAG01074589.1 coordinate 35,521, forward strand.
CCTCAGGCACAGAAACATTTTTTCTTCCATGTTCCAAAATTAAAAACATCTCATATTTAGGCAGGAGGAATTGACTCTGCAGTTCCACTAGTCCAGGTGATTTTAATAAATCAGGTACTTTTCTCATCAGCTTCTCTGAGGCTGTCAGATTGGGGCATAACAGTGCAGTTCACACTTCCAGAATTTATAAAGATCATTATATGTNTTCCTCTGAGCACTATGAATTGTCCCAGTGTCCCCAGCAAGTGAAAATTCTCCAAACATTTATTTACTTACAAAAGCCCTGTGACAAAGGGATGTTGGTAAAGATCTGGCAGCATAAGTTTGGGGAGAAACAAGAATTTGTCTCTTACCAAGTGCCACTTAGCACAAACTGTCATGTGAATTGACCTCGATAATTTTCATTCGCTCAAGTCATATTCACACCTGCGTTAACTTAAAAAGCTCTGCATGTTTGTATACGTTTATATTAAACAGATATATAGCCTATTATCAATACCCTTGAGCCCTTCAGTTCCCACTTCCAATACATTTTTCATGTGCATAACACTTTAACAACCCCTGTGATCTTTCCTTCTACTTTGAGATAGTTTTGATTAATAGACTCAACATTCATTTCCCGCTTTCTATTCCAGATATTTGAAGCTCCAATTAAGCCAGTAGATGCAATGAACATGTATTATTGAATCTCCATCAGTTGTATCTAGAGGTCACCCTTGATGAGTTTGTGCTCTGAATTTCCTTCCTTTTTTTAAATAATTCAGATTTTTCTAACTGCTCTTCAGAAACAGGTAGATGAAAGCTACTTGTTACTGTGATATTTACTGAGCTTTTAACATCCTGCTGTAGCTTCAAATCTCTCAATATTTGACATTCAAAGTTACAAATAAAAGCATAGCATTTTGGCTGCAAGAAGACCTCAGTGCATACATTTGCATTCATTTCTTCCAAAGATTTTCCTCCACTAACATAACTGACTGATTAGCCCTCAAGATCTCGTTGTCAAGACAGCAACACGGGAATGAACTGAAAAGGGGGAAGGAGCAGCAACACAGAGACCAGAAACAGTTGAACTCTTACCCTTTCCATTAAAAAGTTAATGTTACGTTTTGCCTGGGGCATGGCCTTTTGTCTTTCTATTCCTACCTGCAGGATGGCAAGACTAATTTGGATAAATTTCCAAGTCACTTAAATAGATGTAGGCTCCTGAATCCCCGAACCTTGACTAGAATCCAGGCATCAGCTCCCCTATGAAAGATCTTTTCTCAGCATGGAGAAAGTCATCAGCTGGCAGATGCTAAACAAAACTGTAAAGTGGTCACACTCTTTCAAAGAATCATCACTGACATTTCTGAGCAACAGTTTCCACCTGGTGATATATACAGCTGACCATGACACTGTCTCATTCATTCAGGCATGATCTATGTCTGGGTGCAGAAACATCTTACTAGTTACCACACAGGAATAGTCATACCTATAGCAGAAAACCAAAATTTTGCTAAAGAGGGTGTGAACACACATAAAAAATAGTTACTGAATTACAAAATGGGAATGGCTAATATATTTTTGTATTTTACTTTTGATAAGAAAGTCCTAGCAATATAAGAGCTTCTAAGATAACTGTTTGTAAGCAAAGCAGGGGGGATAACCCATCAGCTGTGTCACTGGAATTTGCTCTTTTCCACTGCATCATAAAAGGGAGCTTAGCAGATCCTCACTGAAAAGTGCATTTTTCTGTCAGAGAAACTGACAAAGTTTACCTGCTAC
>WAAG01074590.1:5079-26535 GCA_013390105.1 Tichodroma muraria
AGCAGAAAGAAAAGAAACTATATTCATACAGCAAAGTTTTCCAACATTATACATATAGCATTCATTTTAATATTTGCAAAAAGCCTATAATATTATATGATACGATATAACATAATAGTATGTACTTACAACAACTCTCCTCTCCCAGATTCCACAAGAAAGCAGGATTTCCCATAGAGGCAAGGGGAATNTTGAACAAAAGGGTGGTTTTTTTTTTACATCACCCATGCTATAGCCCAATATATTTATCATGCTACTATTTCTAAGTTCTGTTAAGAGCAGAAAGAAAAGAAACTATATTCATACAGCAAAGTTTTCCAACATTATACATATAGCATTCATTTTAATATTTGCAAAAAGCCTATAATATTATATGATACGATATAACATAATAGTATGTACTTACAACAACTCTCCTCTCCCAGATTCCACAAGAAAGCAGGATTTCCCATAGAGGCAAGGGGAATAAATTCAAATATCTGTTTCTGGAGACAGAAGGTGCCTGTGCAACAGCCCCAGAGCAGCTGAGTTCCAGTTTCATTCCCAGCTCCTGAAAATCCCCTTGCCCTCTCCCAGCCCTGTTACTAAAGCCCAGCTGGCTGTGCCAGAGGGCTCTGATGGACCAGGACTTTGGGCAGAGCCAGGGAAAGGCTCTGAGCATGGAAGGCAGGTGAAATAAATGGCATTTGGTGTTGCCCTGCGGTTTTTCTGCTTGCCAATTTGCAGAGCTCCCCAGCAAGCTCCTCCTGAGTGGAGCTGGTTGGGGTAACTGTGGAAATCTGCTGGAGAATGGGAGCGTGTGCTGTGCTCAGTGCCTCGGAAGCTGCACATTAGCTGTGCTCTGGGATAAGCTCCGCTGCTTTTTTTGTGGGATAAAACCTCTCTTTTGCCTAGCAGTTGGCTTTTAAGAGTCTTAATTATGAGAGTTTGCCCCGAAACTCTGGATTTGAGCAGCGTGCCGTGCCAAATCTCTCTGGCAGCTGCTGTCTGTGCTCAGGCAGAGAATTTCAGAATTTCCTCAGCTTTTCCCTCCTTGTCCCATCACTGCTCACATTCCTGGTTCTGTGCCCTCTGCAGTTTGCTCCCTGTTTCACCCAGTGCAGTCTCAGTGCTCGCTGGGGGCTGTTTCAACAGCATTAATTCCTCTCACCTCGTTACTATTTCCTCCCATTCTGTGTCCCTCTCCGAAGGGGATGCAAGAAATCCAGGAAAAGCCTGGTGCTTTTTCCTTGAAGTGCTCCCATGTGCTGGCTAATTGAAAGGGGAGAGAAAAATCACCCAATGCTTTGCAGCTGCAGCAGAACTCTGTTAAAGAGGTGTAAGATGTTCAAAACTATTGGCTTTTCACAGCCACCACCACGCTGACTTTCTGCATTTCTAAATCAGTCCCGGGTTAAGTAGGAAACATCAATGATTGGGTTGGTTTTTTTTTTATTTTTTCCAGAAGCTTTTTTCCTCAGGGATTGTGTTCACAAAGCAACAAGATGAGGATCTGGGGCTAAAAGCTCCCACAGAAGAAAGGCGCCGTGCTGGGTTTTTCCTCTATCAGAATATTTTCGTGCAGTGAGGCAAAAGATTTTGATAAAAAGTTGATATCTTGCTTCAGCAGTTAGGCAGGACAAAAGTGTGCCAGCTCCTGAGATTGCTGGGAATTTATTATTTCTTTATTAATATAAGTGTGAGGGGTGGTGTCTGTTCACAGGAGTGAGTCCTCCTAGAAACAGCTCCTCAGTTTCCAACACTTTGGGATTATTGTGCCACATATTTTCTGTGGCTGCTGTTCTTTTGGCCTTGGTGCTCTTACAGTTTGCAAGCACTGAAAATAAACTAAACACTGATTTACAAAAAAAAAAAAAAANAAAAAAAAACAAAAAACTTATTTAAAAAAAAAAAAAAAAAAAAATCAGGTCATTTTGGGTGTATTTTAATGTGAATTGTAGCTAAGAGTGTTAAATGGGTTTTTTGTTGTCCTCATGAAGATGGGGTGAATGCAAGAGATTCAAAACTAAGAATATTCACATTATTAACTTCAGGTCACTTGAGGGGTCAAACCACACAGAACAAATCCGTGTTAGATTATTTTCCCTGCAGCAAGAGGCTGAAACATTTACTTCAGACCTGCATTTGATCCAGGTTAGCCCTTAATTAATTGATCACCTCTGATTTGCAGGGATTTTCCCAGGAAAGAAGCAATAAAACTGTTTTTCCATCACCTGAAACGGGTACCAGATAAGAGATTTCAAAGGTCACCAAAGCCTCAGCTTTTAGCTTTCCCTGATGTTCTCAATTCAAAGTTTTTTTCCCCCTGCAGTGGAGCTCTGGCTGTGATATTGCATCCCCAGTATTGCTCCTTTTTGCATTGTCAAAAATGATTTCCAACCACTATAAACCAGAGTGCCCCTATTTATAAAGCCACTGTTCCAAGTGGATCTCTGCAGGAAGCACTGCAGCAAATACCTGTCTTCCCTTAAAAATAAAAATATCAGCCTATATCTGAGGAATTGACAAAGGAGCAAGTAACTACAGGAAAATCCCTTCTCTATAGAGGAAGAGAAGAAGAAAACAACATTTTCAAGCAGCAAACAGGGAAAGATGGTCAAGACTCCTAAATTCTGTGTAAAAAACCTTTGGAACTTCTGGAAGAAACCTGGTACCCACCCTGAGGATCTTACCATGGGAGGATGTTTCCACAGCTCTGAACTGTTGTCTGGAATTGTGCAATTTTGGGGGAAAAAATGTGGGATTTTTAAGCTTTCTGTTAAAACCCAGGTTTCCAAAGGTACCCCAAGTGCAGGGAAATGTCACAGCCTGATCAAGCAGAGCACTAATCCTGGCACTGTCCCACTGTAAGTGTGGCTTTATTTAAGATGCCCCTGAATTCTGCTGCCTGCTGAACTCAGAGCAAATTGTGACAGTGGAACAATACATCACACTTCAGGAAGGTAAAAAAAAATCTCTTGAGGTTTTTGTCTCAAAATCAAAGCAAAACCCAAAACCAAAAAAACCCAAACAAACAAAAACCCACCAAAACCCAAACAAAACCAATCAAACAACAAAAAAGCAAATCTAAGCAAATTTACAGCACGTTTAAACAAAGTTCCTTACCTGAAAACTGAGGAAATCACAGCTCTGTGATCACTTTTTCTCAGTTGTGTGGTGAATTTTGAAGCTGCACAATGAAAAGCAGGATTCATCCTGAATTTTTAATGAGCTGTAATGGAGGGACAAAGCGTTATCATCTGTGCTCTGGGGACAATGGCAAAAGGAAAAGTGGGATGAAGGGGATGAAAGGAATCAGCTGAGTTCTCTCCAAGCAGAGAATCCGTCTCAGAAATGCAGCTCAACACTTCAGACCATCCCTTTTCCACACTCAGGAAACCTGACAGATCCTGAGCTGCTTTATTTCCCCAACTTTCTTGTGATTCACATCTCTCTTCTTCAGGGCCTCCACTCTATCAAGATATGAAACCTGGCTTAAAAAAAAGCCACAGAACATCTCTGCCTTAAAAATAATAATAAAAAAAAACAACAAATCAAACCCAAACAAACACAAAACCTAAACAAATAAATTCAAAGAATCAATATTTGAAGCAAACAAACAAACAAGTGTGTCACTGCCTTAAAAAAATAAGAGACTGAATCAATAAAGGGTGGTGCTTCCACACCTCACTGGCTTTAGGAAAAACAAAAATAAGGTTTGCAACCTGTAAAAGTGAACATTCCAGTCTTTTGGGGGTGCATCTCTGCTTTTAAAAACTTCCTGCGACTTTTATTTGAGGAACCTGGGGATTACACGAGGCAAGTGCTATCCTTAGAGGTCATTAGCACCCAGGGAATTCTCTTTTGCACGGGAAGAGGCAGCACAGCAGATGGTGCTTCTGAGCACAAGGTGGAAAACAGCTGCTCCCCGGCTTATTTATTTCTTGGCTGGCACAGCCAACGCCTTTGGATTGAGGTAGAGGTGCAGAAAGGGATGTGCTGAAGATATTCTTTTTTTGTCCTGATTCTGTTCAAGAAGAGCTCCAAGGTGTGCTCTAAGCTCTTTAAGGGGATTTTAGGAGGATCATTGACGCAGTGATCAACAAGATAAAGGCACTTGGCTGTCCCTGGTCACCTGAGGAGAGCTGGGGATGCACCTACTGATGCCTTTTTGGGCTACCTAAAAACAGAAGCCAGACAGAATTAAGAGAATTAAAAGCAGTTCTATTTATTTCAGGGCCTTCAGGCACATTTAGGGCAGACAAAGCCCCCCAGGTGCTACACCCAAAATGGACAATGGCTCACTCACGGGTTTTCACACTTTTATAAGTTTGGTCCATTTGCATTTTGGGGGTTGATCTCCCAATTACACCTTCAGGTAATGAAGTCATTTACCCCCAGTTTGCTCCCCCCATCTCACTTTTGTTTCCATCCCTGGGGCCTGGGGCAGTGAGGGGTCCTTGATTCCCAGGCCTGGAGAGGAATTGTTGTGTCTGCCCAAAATGGGAAAGCAGCAGCTCACACCGTGTGTGGAGTTTGGAGTTCTACACTAAAGAACTGCAGGGTTACAAATAGATGGAAAATAGAAAAGCTAAAATCCCAAGGCATCACTACAAGGGGAACATGGAGGGAGAAAGTTAAACTGGGGCTTCTGAGAAGGAAAGAGCTGAAGGAGAAGGGCAAGAACGAGGAGTTCCCTACTTGTGGGAACAGGATCAAAGTTGCCATCAGCACCCCAGAGCAGTGACTGAGCAGCAGCCAGGACTGGAGCTGCTCCAGGAGCTGCTCAGGTACCCCGGGCAGGTGCAGGAGCTGCTCCAGGAGCTCAGGCTGCTGCTCATTATCTTCCCTTGGCATTTCTCCCCCTCCCTGCTGCTCCAGGCCAGGCTGGCTACCCCCAACGAGCTGGGGGGTCCAGCACAGCCCTGCAGCCCCTCCTTGGCTCTGCCAGCTCCTCTTTTTGCCTCTCCCAGAAGGATTTTTGCCCCCAGCTGGAATCTTTAGCGGAACAAGGCTCAGCGTTCTGGGGTGTGCTTAGGTGAGCCCTGAGCCACCTGGATGGCACAGAGCTGCAGCAACCAAGTTAAAGACTCTTCCTGAGTTTATACCTCCCAGTTTGTTCGGGAGCAGCCCCAGCACAGCCTCATCACCACTGCTGGCTCCTCGGCACCACAGGGAGCCCTCCCAGTCCCCACATCCGTGGGGAGGCAGTGCCAGCCCATCCCCTCCCTCCCTCATCCCACTTCCAGCTGCAGCAAAGGCTTCACTGGAGGCAGTGACAATGGCTTTTATTGACTTACAGATACAAAAATCACACAAAGCAAACACTTCCAGCAGCAAAACTGGAGCCCCTTGTTCACCAAGCCTCCCCCTCAGCACCCACCACCACCACCACACATTTGTAAGAGTCTACTGGGTTTATAATCCATTAATTTTGGTTGATAGTACTGATGCTACTCATGCTTCTCTGGGACCATTAAGCAGAACAAGTCATTACAAACAGGGGAAAGGAAGTTAAATAATGATGGGGAGCACCAGGAAGATACAAAGCTGCACCTCTGCAGGGTTTCAAAAAGGAGCTTTTACAGACCAGCCCCCATGAGAGCAGAGCCCAACAATCCTCACAAGCTGATCGCTGATCGTTCATTTCCCTGCTCCACCCCTTCCAGAGGGAATGCCTTCTGTGCTCCATGCAGGGTGTAAGACAGCCAGGAGTATTCAGCAGACAAACAGTTTAAAGATGACAAAAGTAACCCCCTCTTATTGTACACAAGAAACACTTTCTTTACCAGTCTTTTTTCTTTTTTTTTTTTTTTCTTTTTTGCACACTGGACACTTGGTCCTTTTCCAGTCCCCAGGAGCCTCACTGTTGGCTGGTGACCACCCCAGGCTTGGCTTTAGGTTTTTCTGCTGGGGTCCTGAGTTTCTTCAGCCACCTGCAAAGAGGGCTCGCCCTGCACACCCCGGTGTTGGGTCTCTTGTGCAACCCTGAGCTGCTTTTCACCATCCCCTGCTCGGTCTCCACCTCTCCAGCTCCCATCTCCACCGCAGGCTGCAGAGGGAAGTCCCTTGTTGTCACCTCTGTGTGCCCTCCAGCGGGCTCAGCTCTTCCCCGAGTCGGAGTTTTTCCACCTGGATTTGTGGCAGGGGGATTGTCCCCAGGCTCCCCAAGCTCTGAGCTTCTCCCCATTCCCTGGGCCACAGGTGGGGGACACGAGGCCGTTTCCCTTTCTCTTCCTTGCCCTTTGCTGTGCAGCCCTGCAGGAACGCCCTGGGGTTTCTCACTCTCAGGGTGGCTCACACTGCCCCAAAACGCCCCACCCTGGCCTGCCTGGGCCCTGGGGACATCGGGGACAGCTGTTCTCTCCTCAGCTGGCAGCCTTTCAAACCTCCTGAACCTCCTGCACCAGTACCTCCTGTGACTGATCTCATTCCCCATGGTCCAGGTGTGCAGAGCAAATCCTGCTCACAGCCTTCTCCAGGGAATCCCGAGGGACTTGGGCACGAGCAGAGCCTTTAGGAGCAGACCCAGATCCTCATTCCAGCCTTGCTGAGCTGCCAGACCACTCCTGTGCCACCTGCAAGAGAGGAGAAATCCAACAGAACCCCCTCCTCAGCCCTGTGTCACAGCACAAAATTCCCCTTTAAAATGAAGAGCAGGCTCACATTTAATTTCTTAGCCCAGTGTCACAGCAGAAAGCGTCCCTCTAAAATCAAATTCCCATTGCATTTCAGAGCTGGGGGTTTTATTGTTCGTAAGTCAGTCTTAGCACAAGGAACAGCCTTTTGATGTCACTGAGGGCATTTAGGAAGTCACTCTCTCCCCAGGACTCTCAGCCCACAGGCACTTCACAATTATTAGTTTATGTTCACAAAGTAAATACTACTTAGGTCTCCTCTTATTTCCTAAACCATTTATTAACTCCACAATGAAGTTCACATTTAGCCAGGAAAGCCATTCGTAGGCCTGGTAAGATATGGAAGGGAGGAGACAGAAGAGAAAAAGAAAAGTATCTCTTTATTGAGAGGTGAGAAGTTCCAGGCCCTTGGGTCATTATTTTACCAGTCATTAACTCGCTTTTTAGAAACCACAGCAATGCCACTGCTTCAAACTCGAACGTTAAAAAGGGGCAGAGCATTCTGAACGCAGAGAAACGTTTCCCTCAGGTTGTGTTTGTAAAGGGCCTTTGTACCACTGCAGCATTGCCAGAAAACAGATCAGCACTTTGCAGGGAAGGAGCAGGAGGAAGCTGTGTGGAAAAGGGAAAGAGGGACCTGCACACAGCCCCGTTAATTCCCTTTGCAATCTGCCACACAGATCGCTAGAAAGAGGCAAACACGAGTTAAAAACTCATCATTAAGCAGGATAAAAGTGCCCTGTTTCTGGCAGGGGAACCACAAAGCAAACATGACTTAAACCATTTATTTGCAGCACCTCAGCCTTTGCTCCTGGCTCAGGGTGATAAATTCCGCTCTGAAGTAGGGCAGCCAGGAACTGCAACCCATTTCCCCCCCAGTCCCACATCCTCAGCTCCCTCCCAGCCCGTTCCACTCACTGCGAATCCTGGGCCACTTTTTATCACTAAATATTTAAAGTGGGACAGAAGTGCCACACAACATGATCTGATTAGGGCTGGTGCTGCAGAGAGCTCAACCAGCACAGCCTAGGGTGAGAGGAACAGCAGAAAAAACAGATCTATAATTTAGGAATTACAGTTTTGAAAGTGGAGCTAATGGATCCTGAGCAGTTTTGCTGCACTGTTTGAGCTGCTTTTATGGGTAGAATCTGTAAAAATGTGCAATTCTGTGGTGGTTAGGCACTCACTTATAAGACTACATGAACTTAATCACTTAAAACTACAGAGCTGCAAGAAAGGAAAAGCAAGAAAAATGAACCCATCCGCTTCTACTGGGGGAGAAAAAATAAGATTAAATAAGAGAGATGCTCTTTGATATCGAAGCTGTGAAGAGAACAGGTAACAAAAAATGAATATTTTGTAAGCAATTGCTGCATGAGCAGCAAGGATTTTGTGTAAATGAATATAACCAGGAAACATTTAATGGCATTTTGTTAGGACAGTAAAATGCCAGGAGAGGAACAGGAAATAATAACTTATTTTCTATTACACTTCTATTTATTTGTCATCACTGCAAAAGCAGCTCAAAACATGACAAAAGACAGATTCTGTTACTGCTGCCTCCAAAGATGATTTGTTTATAAATATAGATATTTATTAGCTTAAGATACCAGTTACTTTTTAAGTGTAGGAAAATTATTCCAACTTCCTCATTTCACCATTTCATGCTGTGAATGTTTCATTTTTTTGTCCCATCTTGCCACCAGCAGAATTTTGTTCAAAGCCAAAGACAGAAGAAAGCACAATTACAGTTTTGCTGAAATCCTAAAGGCAGAGCTCTCCCTCACTAGAAAAGTCAAACAAAACCCTCAGAAATAAAGTGCAAAAATTCCTCCTTTCATAAAACAAAACCACACGAATTTGTGTAATGCAGTGCCCACACTCACTTGCAAAGGAAATTTCTCCAAGAAGTCCCCAGCAATGCTTGGGAAGGAGCACCTGGACCTTAAATAGGGCAGGGCAGCAACACTGAATTGCTTCCACCCAAACCTAATGATTTAATTAATTACTGATCCCTTACACAGCTGCCTGAAAGACTGGGAACTGTTCTTGCTCCGTGATTATGAAGCATCATAGAAAATTTCACATCAGAGGGTTCTGTATATTTAGATATTATTTTTTTTTTTTTTGTCCCTGAAGTGTTTACACAGAGCTGAAGGGAAATGTTGTGGGGTCTCCCTTGAAGTATTTACACAAAACTGAGGGGAAATGTTGTGGGGTCTCTCTCGAGGTGATTTTTCATCTGGGCTCCTTGGGTGTTGTGGAGAAAGGAGAGTGTGAGGAAGGAAGGAAATTATTGAGCTCCTGAAAGCCAGGCAGGGATCCAACAAGCAAAGCAATGCAAAATTGTTTTGTATTGAACAAGAATATTGACCAGCAGTTGCTGCTCTGGAGAAGGGAAGCGTTTGGTTTTTGACCAGCTGTTTTCAGAACTTTTTGTTTAGTTGTGTAAGAGTTCAGGAGAAACAGATTTACTGTGATGAAGAGGGTGATCATTTATAAAGGTGCTTCAAAAGGAGGAGAAACCCTGGAGTTCCTAACAGCTCCAGCAGCTCCTAAACACTCCTGAGGTTTTAGTTTCTCAGGCAATTCTCTTTTTTTCAAGGTTTCCTGCTGAATGACAGGAAATTTAATTATAGAAGTTCAAAGCAAGGATTCTTAGCAATAGGAGCTAAGATTTCCCAAAAGCCAAAAAATTAGACTGCACTCCAAGGCAGTTGTGTGGCTCGGTAATGCTGCTTTAGACCCATTTGCAGTGATTCATCGTGGGTTTTAGCAAGGAATTTGCTGCTTATCATCTTAAGAGGGCAGCCTGGAGCCTGGGAACAGCGCTGGGTTAGAGCCACGCCACTGCTTTGTTAATAAATCCTGCCATTAGGACTTGCCTGAAAAGACCAGTAAAAGAGCAGTAAAATGTGGAATTTGCCTTCACTCCTCAGTGACAGAGTTTGGAGGAGTCAGGGATCTCCTCTGCTGGTTGGTGCAAGAGCTCTGCTGCTGCAGGATGGGTTTTCCCTGCTCTCAGGGCAGGAATAGGGGTCTAAAAGCATTACGGTCCTTTCAGACCTAAGCCCTGCTCTGAATGAGTCACATTTGGAAGTTTTGCCCTTCATCTTTAATTTTATCGAGGTCTAAGCACAGCGAGCTCAGTTGGTGTTCCAAGATTTACGAGGAAATCACCAGGAGAGGAGCAGCTTTCATTCTGAGGCCACTGGTATCGATATTCAACATTTTACCAACCACTTTACAAGCTGAAAAGGGCAAAAACATCAGTTCTGGCATCGGGGTCAATGCCAATATCAGAAACAAAGCGGAGTCTCCTTTGACAAAGGCATTTAAAGCCATTGACATAGCCAAAGCCAAACCTTCCCCATGTGCAGTTTTGGGCAGGTCAGACAAGGACAGTGCAAACCAGGAAAAATTGAGGGTAAAGCTTAGCTTTACAGAACTTGGGCTCTACAGAACTTGGGGCACATCTGAAAACCCCGGATGAATGTGATGACAAAAAAGCAGCAGAACTGGAATATTGTAAGAGGATTTTTAGCTGTTTTTTTTTTTCTTATTTACCAAGGAACTTTTTACGTTGCAAACACTCAGATTGGTGTTATTGAAGTCAGGGCACTGCAAAAACTTCTTCCCCAAAATTCCTGCAGCAATGCATGTGGTGGAAGATTTAATTTTTCTGAGAAAAGAAGAAAAAAATCACTCATTTTCCAGAGCATGAGAGAATGTCCCTGATTGAGACTGCAGCTTTATTAATTAGATTTAAACACGCAAATTCCAGCAAAATTGAAGAGCTGCACAGCACCACTTTTGTTCCTGTAATTTGGTGATCACCTGGCAGGTGTTTTGAGATTAGAGGTTTTGAGATGAGGTGTTTTGAGGTGTTTTGATGTTTGTGAGACTCCAGCCTGCAGAATTTTTCTGCACGATTCCTCTTGGGGTGGAAATTGATCCCTGCCACATTTCAGTGTGGCACCAACAGTGTCCTGTAATTATGCATTTATTGCCACTCTTGATTAGCCCCACACCTTCAGTCACAGGGGGAAGGAGCTGCTGTGTGATTTTCACAGGATTCCATCAATTCTGAGACGCTTTTACTAAATCACAAGCACAAAACACAAGTACAGTGGTTGATCTGAACGTCTAAGAGACAGGCAGAGCAATGCACAGAGGTTTTTGTTGCTCTCTGCTTCTTTTCCCATTATTTCCTTAGGCCTCTGCTCTCTCCTGGCAAGGAGGAACTACCAACCCACTGGTTTGTAAATCTAAATCCTATACAATGAGGACACAACCTCCAGCTTAACAGCAGAGCTTTGCCAGAGGCAGCCAAACCCAGAACCAGCTGCTGGAAAGGCCTTTGGGATCATGAGGAACAGCCAAGGGCAAGGAACATTCTCTGAATTATTTAAGTCAGGGCAGATGAAACATTTCCATGGGCAGGGTCTCAATCAGATCAGGTCATAATGCAAAAAAAAATAATAAATTAAGCAAGTCTGGCTTAAGTGGAGAGGTTTGGAGTGTGGCAGCCTGGTCCTTGGAGCCACAGGAGATCTTTTTAAGGGTACACCAAACTCCTGCTGAGATTAAGCACTCACAGAGAGTAAAACCAATCATCCCTTAAATAGAAGCATTGCTCTCAACATCCTCATCTCCTGGCTTGCCTTTAACCATCATTTCTTGCCTCCTGTGAATGCTGTTAGTGAGGCTGCACACAGGAACACCAGAGCTGGAAATGCTTTCCTTAGGGAGGATCTTGCTCTCCTTCACATTGGAGTTTTCCAGCTAATACAAATAATTATTTCCCTTTTAATTTTTCATTATATCCCCTTGAGTTCTAGCAGAATAATGTGGTGTAAAAACCTTTTGCTTGAAAGAAACAAGGCTGTATTATTTGCCTGATTCCCTTCAGCACCACATCATTTCTAAATTCAGTGAGAGCTGTGCCACCAGGCAGGTTTGATGGGAAAACTCCTCTCCATTTAGCACTGTGTAATTAGAGATTAGCATTGGATATGCAGTTGCCAGAAATGTATTGATTATTTACAGCAAAATGACCACAAGAAGCTTTTTTTGTTGTTTACAGCTCCTTCCACAGGCCTCCAGTCTGAGCTCCTTGACCTCCCCCCAGCCAGCACAAACCATAAAGCAAATGCTAAGTTCTGTAAAGCCAAATTCTGTAAAGCAAATGCTCTTAGATGAGTCACATTTGGAAGTTTAGCCTTTCAACTTTAATTTTATCAGGGTCTAAACACAACGAGCTTGGTTGGTGTTCCAAGACTTGCAAGGAAATCACCAGGAGAGGAGCAGCTTTCATTCTGAGGCCACTGGTATCAATATTCAGCATTTTACCAACCACTTTACAAGCTGAAAAGGGCAAAAACATCAGTTCTGGCATCGGGGTCAATGCCAATATCAGAAATGAATTATCACAATGTTAATAACCCAACATTTCACAGCAGTCAGTGTTAAAATGCACCCATTTATTGATTCCAGTTGCAACACACACATCACACGATACATTTCCAATAGTGGTGAGAGGACAAGGGCAATTAATAAATTAGACATCAATTAACCCTGTGCAGCCACACACAGGGACATAACCATGAAATGCACAGCCCTAGCCAGGGTATAAACCCATGAATAAATACATAAATGCACTTTTTGTACCAAGGAACAGCCCATGCCCACCCTCCCCCAGCAGAGAAGGAAGGAGGGCAGTGCCACTTGCAGAAGACAATACACAAATTTTAAGTTTAGCATCTTCATTTTAAGTTTTTCAAAGCAGGTTCTGCCACCACCCCCCTGATTTCTGGGTCCTTCAGGGCACAAGCACCCTTTGGCATCCCTCCCTGGCAGGATGGAGGCAGCAGATTCAGCTCTGGCTGCAGACAAACCCTCAGCGTGCTCCGTGCTTGCTGCTCCAGGTTCCACATGCTCTTTCAGTGCTCCTCTGCTTTTCCCTCACTGCTAACTTTGATTTTCTCCTCCTCCTGGGTTTCTGGCAGGCAGGCCGGGTTCTCCTCTGATGTCCTCCCATCACCACAGGCCTCAGCCATCTCTTCAGCTTGCTCTGGCCCACCGGCAGTTCCTTCCACACCTTCAGGGGCAAGAATCTCACCTTGTCCCAGCTGGAGATCAGGTGGAGCTTTAATTTCTTCTGCCCCCTGCTCCTCTTGTGCAGCTCTCAGCCCATTTGTGACGCCCTCTCCAGACTCTGGAGCCTTCAGAGGCAGCTCTGGCTCCTCCAGGGGACATGAAACAGCCGTGGTGTCCCCTGCCTCCTGCACGGGCACCTCCCAAAGAGCCTTCCCAACACAGGCGTCCTCCTCACCACCGCCAGCCCCAGCCTCCTGCTCCGCACCGCTCAGCAGCTCGGATTTCGCAGCAGCCTGACCCCGGGCAGGCTCCCCGTGGTCACCTGCAGACACGTGGACATCAACCTCCACCGTGGTCTGGGTGGGAGGTGGCACCCCCGGGTCCCCTCGGCGGGGCAGAGAGCTGCCAGGGGGGTGCACAGCGGCTTCGGCCTCCCGAGGGTTTGGGGATCCTCGTGCCTCCCCGGGGAGTTCCTGGTGTTTCGTCAGCTCGGGCTGAGGCTCGGCTTCAGGCTCCCGGGGCGGCTCAGCCCCTCGTGTGTCTCCAGCAGGGGCTGAGGCCTCGCCCTGCCGCGCCCTCGGAGAAGCGGCTGGGCCTCCTTCCTCCCCTCTAAATTCGCTTCCAGAAGTTTCCAGCACCAGCATGGCGGCGGGAGGCTCAGAGCCTCTCCGAGTCCTCCCAACCCGTGCCGAGTGGAAATGGCTCTCCCCGGTCCAGGTGGCTGCATCGCAGCACGCCCGGGCAGCCTTCCTGCCCTTGGCCCTGAAAACAGCCCTGGGGCACACGCAGGGCCTCCTGCTCTTCCCAAAAACACCTCCCATGGCCGGGGCAGCAGAGGAACCCCGAGGGCTGCAGGGGCTCAGCAGGAGCAGGGAGCTCTGGCTCTTGAGGAGGAAGGGGCTTCACACCTGTAAGAAACAGGTATTTATTAGCCCACGCTCATTAGGGCGAGTTAATTACCTGGTTCTCACCCAGCAGTAGCTCAGGGATCACAGGAATGAGCTGAACAGGTGGAATAGCACCTGGTGGGGTCAGGGGAGACACAGAGGCCTTCTAAGAAACAGCAGTCTGAAAAGAGGAAAAAAGAGAGGTACAGAGGCCTTTTAGGAAACCACAGTCTGAAAAGAGGGAAAAAGAGAGGTACAGAGGCCTTTTAGGAAACCACAGTCTGAAAAGAGGGAAAAAAAGAGAGGTACAGAGGCCTTTTAGGAAACCACAGTCTGAAAAGAGGGAAAAAAAGAGAGGTACAGAGGCCTTTTAGGAAACCACAGTCTGAAAAGAGGGAAAAAAGAGACCATCTGTCAGTCAAAGCAGAGCACTCTGCAAAATAGTGACAGGTCTCAGGAGCCACTCTTCACTCCAGTCAAGGAAATGTTTAGACTTCCAGTAATGGATGTGGGCAGGAGGGAAGAGAAGGAAAAAAATATAAAGAAAAAATTAAAATTCACATTATTCAGGAATAAACCAGCAGGGTTTATTCCTGAATAATAACATTAGGAGAGGACTGCCAGAGACACAAGCAAACTAAAAGGTAAAATAACATCTCCCAGCACAAAACTAACTCAAGAACTGAGAAGCAAGGTCTGCCTTAACCATTGAAATGAGCTAAAAACCAACAAAATTACTTGTGCTCAAAGAGGCCCTGACTGTAAAAATGTGCATGAATTAAAGCAAGGAACCCATCCCATAAAAAGCAACAGCAGGAGAGCTGACAGAGCCCCCACAGCCCCTGCTCACCAGCACAGCTCCACAGCCCCACTGAAAATCCCCCACCTGGGAGGCAAAGCCCTCAGCTGGGGTTAAATAGCAGGGGGGTCACACTAAATCCCTTCCCCCCTTGACTCCCAACCTTAGTTCCTGCAGGTTCTGAAGTTCCCTCACTCTGTTTTCTATTTTCCCAGGCAATTCCAAGCCATTGGGAGCAGCATGTGGCTGAGCTCCTGTGCGCAGCTGAGGGGTGATTAACTTCGTTTTGGTAATTGCCATTGAATGTTTAAAATAAACCTCAAGATTTACACAGACAAACTGACCTCTGGTTAGAAGTGGTGATGCCAAGTGGCAGAAAAACCAGGCTGGCTTTGTGTATAACTCACAAATGAAAATACCGATGCTGCAATCTCCCATTTTATTTGATATTGAGCAGTTAGGGGTGAAAAATTACCCCCTTTCCCACTTGTGTGCTGTCTTCAGCTGCCTGAGTGGTGCAATTAGCAGTTTTACAGTGGCTGCAGATGATTTGAACGATTCCAGGCACAGCTGATCAGCCTCTGCTGGCGCTGACATCCCCCAGCCCTGCTTGTGTTTGCTGGCTGGGAGGGAGCTCTAACGTGGAATTGGCCACACGGGCAAAACACAAAAGCAAATATCCATTAAAAACAAACTAATCCCAGCCAGCAGCGTGAAGGCAGAGCCTAAATATCCACTGCCAGCAGCACCAGTGCTGTGGAATGAAATTTAAAAAAAAATCAGGATGGATGGATTCCAGGCTGCTTTTATTTACATAAAACCCCCTCAAACCTACAATTTTGGGCGCCAGATCTGGCTCAGCATCCTAAACTTTGCCGAGCTCCAGTGACTCCCTGAGAGCAGAGAACAAAAGAGGAGCACTCGGCGAGGTGAATCCGTGTGTGCAGCCAGAGCTGGGACCAGAAGAGGACAATGTCCCCCTCCTGCCTTCGGATGTGCTCCAACATCTGCTCTGCACGATAACAGCCTGGGCTCTGTGACTTGGTGGCACTGCAATGTCACATTGCCATGGCTGGGAGGGCCTCACTCCATGCCTGGTGAGGTTTTACAGCTTTTCAAGGCTTTTTTTTTTAATTATTATTTTTATTTTTTTAATACTTTCTTTTAGGCTTCAGTGGAACTGAAATTCAGAGGCAGGTCAGGATTTCTTTGACTATTGGAAACTTCTCTGAACTAATCCGGGATTTTCACGTGTGACAAACACAGATGACAGCATCTGCAGAGTGTCACGGCAGTGGCTGAAAACTCTGGTGGCTTTGGGGACATTGGTGATTTGCAAAGCAACGCAGCTGGAAGGAGATTGCATCCCCCAGCTGCTCCTGCGTGGGGGAAAGTCAGGCACTGCAGCACAGGGAACTTGGCAAGTGGATTTCCAAATCCTGCAGATGTTGCAGGGATTTATTTCAGTGTTGTGTGCAATGGGAAGATGCTCAGTCATCAGCTCATCACGAAGTAGTTGGAATATATCCGAGATTTAAAGTGTAGAATTTAAAATACAGATTTAAAGGATTTCTTACCCTTGAATCGTGGTGAAATATCAAAATATAGGAAACACAGATATGAAATAAATATATGAAACATTCTGGTTTAAAAAGTCCAACTTTGACCATTTGAAACAATGCAGAAATGTGAGACACCGCAGGAAATGGCAACATAACACACTCAAGTGGAGGGAGGAAAATCCTCCTGTCAGAGCAATCACATCTCCTTCTTTTACCAGGCTTAGTCTTTGTTCCAAAAGCCTTTTCCAATCTCTGCTACTTTGATATATTTAAAAGGGCTGTTCTAAAAAAAACCATACACTTCTTTTTTTGACAAATAAAAGGAAATAATCACAGCTCCTCCAAAGAGCCGGGCTCAGCTGCCAGCCCGGGATTGTGGTGCATGATGGAATGGTACAACAGCACCATTACAAAGCCTTTCCTTGGCATCATTGCTTACAAGGAGAGGCTGCAGGCAGCTCAGGGCATCACTCTTCGTGTTTGGGGGGGGTTTATTGCAGAGTTCAAGCTGTTTCCTCTTAATAGAACTGTCTCCCTTCCAGATGGCAGGGCCTCGCAGGAGGTTTGGTGTGGCATCACAACAGGAAGACACCACAGGGCTGAAAATCTTCTCCTCGAGGAGCAGGAAGGGTTTTCCACCACTGCAGCTCTGCTTTTCCAACTTGACCTTGGGAACTCTGCCTGGCCCAGGACGCTCAAGGGTTAAAGAACATTTTCTGTGGCACTGCTCCTGCTCAGAATCGTCCTCAGCAGAATTAGATAACACAGTCACAAATGTGATTGAGGCTGATTTCCCTCAGGGTTTCTTATTCAAGCCTTTTCCCTGCCTGAATTTGGGTTTTGGGGGTTGGGACAAGGAGTGGCAGTGAACAGGAGGAGTGGGGAACTTTGGCAGAACAAACAAAAAAAATTGAGTTCCAAAAGGTGAGCTGTCAGTCAGATTTGTGTGTGTTTATTTAATACCTTCCCACCTTTCAGGGCCAAGCAGCCTGTGGTTTGATATCCCTGCAGACACAGCCCACCTGAGCAATAAATGGAGTTTATTAGCTCAGAGAAGCCTGTTGAAGAACAGAAAGTGTTCCAGGCACCTCCTTTCCCCCAGTAAATGAAGGAAGATTATTTGTTTTGCAAGTCTGACACACAGGAGGCTTTGTCAGCCTAAGGGCAGTTGGAAGGAGAAGAGTCAAGGTGTTAAAAAAGCCCATCCTCTTCCCAAAGCATTACATTTAACCCCCAACACCACTGGTCACACTCAGCTCTTCCTCCTCAGCCTTCAGCTCTGTGCAAGACAAAGAGGGACCTGCAGGAGATTTTGTCTTGCACTTTTTCCATCAGCATCCCATTCCCCAAGCACTCTGTACTGCCTAAAAAAATCCCCCCCATACACATCTGGACACTTCATGTAGTGAGACATTGCTCAAAAGGCTCCTTCAAAAAGGACTCAGTCCCTATCCCTCCTTTGAAGTGTGAAGAAAAGCACTCAAGAGTTTTAACCATATTCCCTGTTCTCATTTATTCCCAGCAATTAAAACACACTCAGTTTGGGGTTTTGCCATGATCTTTAAAAGTGTATTTTATTGGTACTTTTATTGGTAGCACAAAGTGAGGAACATTAAAAGTCAGTAGATTTCAGCTGCAATACACCGACTGCTGCATTCTGATCGAGACTACATTTTAACTTCTGCATAACCTGCACTGGTTACACAAACACTTTCACTACTACAAGAGATGCAAAGAACAAGCCAGAATTAGGATTTCATCATCTTCCTGTGAAAATATTTTGTTCAACATTGACTAGAAAGCAGGAAGCATCAATTGTACAAGGGAATTATTCAGGGAGGTAGTTCAAATATTTCATTATTCCAAGGTAGCAGGAGAAGTGGCTGTTGGCCACACAGAAAACATCTGACTGCACACAATTAGAGGACCAGGTTTCTAGTGTGTTTTGAGACTCTTCAGAGCAAGGGATGAGACCTCCCATCACCAAACCTCGCTGGGGGAACGCAGCAGCAGCAGCAGCTCAGTGAAATCCTGGTTCGAGTGAAGCAGCTCCCTCCCAGCGAGGCATGGTCTGAAAAACAGCTACTGGGAAAAGCAAGAAATAGATCTGTGACTGAACAGCAATTCAGGAGAACATCTGGAAAGCTCTATAAAAACTTCACAGATCTGTCTGGCAGGAGTTTCTGAAGTGTGGGACACATTCTGTGAAATCCTGAGTGCAGCAGCTGGGGTCAATCTCTTCCTGAGGGCAGGCACCTCGTCCTTGGCACTGAGCAGATGTGACCCCAGGCCACCTGAGGACCAAACATCTCAAGCTTCAACATTTTCTATTTCCCCACTGCTCCCAAGCACTTCAGGCAGCGAGGGGGGCACACGTGGGAACTCAGCTTCTTGCTTTACAGGTGCAGGAACAGAAGTTGCTGGTTCTTCTGGGAGCTCCACTGCTGGCTGCACGATCCCGTGCTGTGGCTCTGCCTCAGGTCCTGGGGTGCATCCCCTGCTCCCCTCCTGGCCCAGCTCACACAGGGCTCCAGCCTGGGGCTGCTGCAAGGTCTCACTCAGCCCTGCGAGCCCTGCGCAGCACAGGCTCCCCACGCCCTGGGCAGGTGCCAGACTGCCCTGCATGCCCTGCTCTAAGAGCTCCAGCAGCCGGTTTGGCGGCTCCAGAGATCCCCACTGCGGGCACAGGGGCTCCCAGGACCCAGCAGAAGTGGAGTAGAGCTCAGCCACCCCCCTTGCTATGACCTCCGAAGGGCTCTGCAGGGTCAGGAGAGACATCGCTTCTACCAGACGGGTGAGCTCGGCCCTCTGGGCAGACTGAGGGCTTGGCTCAGCAGCTTCAGGCCTGTCTGTGCCCTCCACGGGCTCAGCACACGGGGAGGGCTCAGGCTGCCCTGCCAGCTGCACAGCACACAGCGACCGGTCCCTGCCCGTGAGAGCCCCCGTGGTGTCTGCAGGAGGTTCTGTCTCACAGCCTTGGCCGGGCTCAGCCTCGCTCGAGAGCTCCAGGAGGCTGAGGTTGCCTCCCTCCTGGAGGGCCACCCCGGCACAGGGGGCTCCCTCACTGCCAGGCTGCCCCGGGGCCTGGGGCCGCTCCTCCTCTGCCACGAGCTCGGCACCCACAGCTGTGTCTCCCCCAGGGGCATCAGCTACAGGTTTCATTTCCTCTTCTGTCTTACCCACGTTCTCCTGCTGGGTTAAGTCTTCAACTTCCCCTTCAACCTCCTCGTCGGCAGGGGCCCCAAAGAAGTCCATGGGATTCCAGGCTGCCTCCCACCCTTCCACCCTTCCCACGGGATCCGCAGCAGAGCGGGGCTCTCCGTTCTCCTCCAGAGCATCAGCTGAGGGCTGGCGGTCCTGGCTCAGGCCCTTAGAGCCCGCTCTGGGGACTCTCAGGGCCGGGGTGGGGGGCTGCGTGTCGAGGAACGTCCGTGTGTCCCCGGGGCTCTGCAGGATGGGCTTGGTCTCGCTGGGCTCTGCATCTGCTGCCTCCTGCTCCCTGCACCTCTCACAGAGCACGCAGCACAGCTGCTGGCTGAGGCTGCCGCCCATGCTGCCACCCCGCAGCACCTGCAGGAAAAGTGGCATTTTGTCACTTCTTGGCGCGAACGTTTCCTCGTGTGCCACAGGCCTGTTGGTTTGGCTCCCGCAGACACCTCCTGTGACTTCGCAGACAAAGTCCTGCCCCAAAGCACAGCCGAGGTCTGGCCTTTGCTTCTTCCCAACCGAGCTTCCCAAACCTGGGAATGTTTTCCTACCACACCTTTGGCAGGTGTGACGAAACCCCCGCTGCCCAACTGGAGCAGCTCAAAAGCAAGAGAGTTCCAGAGCCCAAACCCCAGCACTCAATCCAGGATTGCCACCAGTCACCCAGGCAGGTTTATTAATTAGCAGGGTGGCAATCAGCACCCAGGAGTAGCTGCTGTTAATCCTGACAAGTAACACTTCAGGTGCAGCATTTTACAAGGGGCAACTCCTTCAATTTGAAGGGAAAAACTGAGTTTAGACTTGCAGCTGGAAAATAGCCTCGCAATCCCACAAAATAACAACAAACCCACCCAAGCAAATGCTCCTCATTCATTACAATAAAAGACTTGAACTGCCCACAGAGAAAATTATTTTCTTCTGATTGAAGCCACCAGGGCTTGTTTCCTTTTCAGGGCTGGGACAGAAAAAGCCATTTTCAGTCTGTGGGCTAGTCAACACCACCTCACAGAATAATCCACTGATTATGTTGTAGAGCCAGGCCCAAATGTTTTGGAGCACCACATTTTCCAGCTTCAGAACAACCCTTCAGCTTCTCCCCCAGCATCGTATTTACAAGACCTGTTAGAAACATTAAAATCTGAAGGCATTAATTTAAGATATGGACCCTTAAACACCAAAATATTGTGGAAGCCCAAGCTTATTTTGTGGCTTTGTTTTGCATCACTACAGAACACTTGGCTTAGGAACCAGAATTCTCAGTAGTCAGATGGTTTCTTCCAAGTTTCTACTTTTATATTTGTATTTCCTTTAAGAAAATGACAAAAAACTCCAAGAGAAAGCATTTTGTGTTGTCCTCTGAACACTTAAATACACCTGAACACTTAATGGAAAATTAAACAATACTTCCATTAGAAGGAACCTCAGTTTTGAGCAACAGTTTCATCATTTGAATAAAAACTAAAAAGTAAATCCACATACCATCATTTAAGGGCCCAGAGTGAGAAAACACACAGGATAATCCCAGCATTTTACAATTTATGTATTTTCCCAACACCATAATTAATCAAATAAGAACTAGAGAGCTGGGTTAAAAATCATGGATAAAAGTAATTACTTACCAGCTTAGAACAAAAGAAACCACCAGAACACAAAAAAAAACCCTCCCAGGTACCTTTTGGACCTCAAGCTCAACCTAAATACCAACGAGGGGTCACACAAAACCACTTCCCCCCAGCTCCTGGAGCATCAATCCCCAGAACCTTTAGTTCCTTCCCACTCCCATTCCCTTTGGGAACAGCTGTTATGGCCCCATCCTTTATTTTACAGCTGAGAGTGTTTTACTGCTCATCCTGTGCTGCTTTTTATCAGGGGGCAAAGTAAAAAGGAAAAGGCAGCTTCTGTTTATGGCCGAGGAGTGCCCACCAGAGATATCCTGAAATAGCACCGTGGCATAAAGCAGAAGAATATTCCAGGAGCAGGATGTGGGCTTGGGATTTCCCGTGGGCAATTTGGGGTTTCCCTTGGCTCTGTCTGCCATCTCCAGAGGGAGTGAATTCCCAGGTGTTGCTGGATTTTCTGCAGAGGAAATGGGGTTGTTGGGCACCCAGCCTGCTCTCCCATCTTTGGAATATCAATACAAGGGTGATGCTTTCTTGGAATAGAAGAGCCAAGTCTTCAGTAATTAATTCAGACACAAAACCAGCAGCCCTCATTATACTCAAGACCTCGAGGCTGATGAAAGAAAAATAAATGAAGTTTTCCTCTTGATTGTCCCCCCCCCCCCC
>WAAG01074590.1:26576-83786 GCA_013390105.1 Tichodroma muraria
AACCAGATCCCTGTGTTTTGTAACTCCCCCTGTTGTGGCTGCAGGGAATCCTCCCAAGGCTTCAGAACGTTGGAAATCAGGGTTAGGGCTGCATTCTCTGGAATTTTCACTCTGCAACATCTACTGCATGTCAAGAAGAAAAGACCAAATCTGTCTCTTCAGCATCAGTCCTGTCCCTGGCGATCTCACCCGAGCTGCTGAGGGCACTGGAGGCTTTCCCAGAGCCCTTCCTCACACCCTTTGTGCATTTTCACAGCTCCTTCACTTCGGGAGGAGCACAAACACCGAACCCGGCCAGGCTCTGCAGGGTCCCAGGAGAATTCTTCCTTTTCTCTCCGTGTTTCTCAGGGCAGCCTCTGGCTTTGGAAGTTTTCTCCCCTGCAGCTCTCAAACTGCCGTGGGTTGCTTTGGGTGGGCAGAAATTCTGCCACTGCCCAGGAGGTGCAGTTTTCCCCTTTTTTCCTGAAGGATCAGATGTGATCCAGGCCAAATCCAGCACTGGGAACGAACCCGTTGCCACGGGCAGTGCACTGATATTTTAATACTAAAATGACACAAATAAATTCCATTAACACTAAATAATTGATAAAGTAATAGACCTAAAAGGTGCCTTTTAATTTATGGTTCCTCCTCAGTCTCGACTGACAGGGGAGGGGTATGATCTCTTCCAAGGAAGAATAAATATGAGGTAAGATAAAGTATTTTTGGTAAGACTGGTGTTTGTTTTTATTGTTTTTTTCTTTTGACACCTTCTGGCCCTTTCCACAGTTCTCACAGCCTGTGAGTCAGTCCTTAGTCTACTTTCATGAATTTCCTCATGACTTTATCCCCTGTAAATATGATTAATTTGGGCCAAATTTGGTGAAAATGCCTCTTCAGGCTCAGTCAGGTAAAAAAAGGCATTCACTGAGAATTGGACAAACAGCAAACAAAATTATTAAACCCAGACAGGACAGAGCTGAGCTGCTTTAAGCCTGTTCCCCCTGTTCTCTACCTTCCCTTTATCCTTCCATATTTATAAATATAAATATGTATTAAATACCTTTCATATTTTATACTCCTATTGTATATNAAAATATTTTTAGTATTTTTAGTAGAATAAATCATCCTCTTTGCCAATAAAACTCTGGATCACAGCACTAATCCTGCCCCTCCAGCCACCCCCTCCAGCTGCCTGCTGGAGATGACTTTGTGTACTCTAGGAAATAGAAAATAGAAGCAAAACACTTTTACAAATTATTGCTTTAATATCAGCACTGCAGTTAAAATTGAACAGCCACACAATTATGCTGCAGAATTAAAAAAGCCAGCATGATAAAGCTTTTCCATGGCAGGGTTGGAAAAAAAAAGCAACCAAAATCTCCTTTGGGAAAGGGACATGCCTTGACTTCAAGGAGAAGGAGCAGCTTCAACCTCCTGTTTTCTCAGCAAGCTGTTGGAGGGACCTGCAGAAGAATTGGTGCTCAGCTTCCCCATGGGGTGTCCAGAGCATCCAGGGAGTGATTCCTGCCCAGGGAATTACAACCACAGCTCCCAGGATCCGCAGTTTGGCCAGAATTATTTATTTTATATAAAAGTTAATGTTCTGTTGTGCAAGCCTGGATGTTGTCAGTGTTTGGAAATGGAGTGAGGGCTTTTCCTTTGGGGGGTGAGGAGCAGTAGTGATGCCTTTTTGGGCTACATAAAAACAGAAGCCAGACAGAATTAAGGGAATGAAAAGCAGTTCTATTCATTGCAGGGCCTTCAGGCACATTTAGGGCAGACAAAGCCCCCCAGGGGCTACACCCAAAATGGACAATGGCTCACGGGTTTTCACTCTTTTATAAGTTTGGTTCATTTGCATTTTGGGGGTTGATTTCCCAATTACACCTTCAGGTAATGAAGTCATTTACCCCCAGTTTGCTCCCCCCATCTCACTTTTGTTTCCATCCCTGGGGCCTGAGGCAGTGAGGGGTCCTTGATTCCCAGGCCTGGAGAGGAATTGTTGTGTCTGCCCCAAACGGGAAAGCAGCAGCTCACACCGTGTGTGGAGTTTGGAGTTCTACACTAAAGAACTGCAGGGTTACAAATAGATGGAAAATAGAAAAGCTAAAATCCTAAGGCTTCAGTAGAACTCCAACACACCAAAATTGTGTTTTGACAGGTGCTTAATGACACCACGATTTCACCAGGCATTTCATTTCCCTTTATCGTGTCCCTGGCAGGTGGCAGAGGAATGTTCACCACGTCCATCAAGCACAACAGCACATCATCATCATCATCATCTGGTCTTAGACACAGAGCAAATTCATTAGGAATTACACACCTCCCTTATTTTAGCATCTGGACATGTGACACACAAAGCTCAGCCCACTATTCTGTTTTCCCAAACATGATTTCCATCCGGTTTCTCCTCAGACTTCAGCACATGCAAGATCACACTGATGCCATTTAAAAATATGGGCTTGTGACATGAATTAAAATACTGTAACCTTGTTTTTTTGACCTGTTAACATAATAAATTAAACAAGAAGAGGTCTCATTTTGCATGATTTGGTGTTTGCATTTACAGCACTGGAGGAAGACATCCACTTGAGGGACAAGGAGTAGAGAACAGCAGAATCAGAATCTCTTCAGAACAACGAAAATTACAGGTTCAAAAAATATTTTTCTCCTCAAACTTTGAAGCACATCCCCCACCTAAGCAGTGCTTGCTGGAGTGAGCACAAACAGGGTTAACAAACAGCTGAAACAGAAAAAAAAAAAAGAGACAATTTAGCAGCACAGCAAGTGCAATACAGCATTTTTAAAGACAAGACTGCTTTGAACAGAAATGGAACTTGAGAGCCTGTGGTTCAAAACAGCCTTGAAGAATCCACGTGGCAAACGCCTTTTCAAGCCACAATGTCAAAGTCTCACCGTGGCATTCTCGATTGGAGCCCAGCACCCCTTCACCTCATCACAGCCATTACCAAGGGCTTTGTTGCTCTGCCCCTGCAGAGAGGCAATTGCAGGAGAGCTGCATTAGCCCAGCTTTTAGGCTGGGCTCTTAGGCTGGGCTTTTCTCTCCCTTCTCTTACCCAGTTCTTAGGTCTGGTTACAGCATCACAGAAAACAGAAAAAAATCTCCAGTTTTGTTGTAACTGGTGGCTGAGACAGCTGGAAAACGCTCAAACCACAATTCCAGCTGCAGTTTTCCTCAGGTCCTGCACTGGTTTTCAGGCCCTGAACCACCCATGGCCTTCAGAAATCCACATTTGCACCAAAACTCTCAAATCTGTAGGGTATCCTCATGCCTACAGGCAAGTCTCAGTAGCACAAGGCTTGATGCATTAAGAAGCTTCACTAATGGTGTGGAAAGATATTTTAAACTCCATGTTCAGCTGTTCAGAGTTCTCCAGTTTAGTCTCCCAGAAGGCAGATACTCATTTAATAACACAGAACAGAATCAGTTCAAACGTGCATCTGGCAGGAGCAGGCAGCTCCAGTGGCTAAGGACAGATCCAAAGGACACTGGGAATGTCACTTTGGAGCAGCCCCTGCCACATCCGTCAGATCCCACATCATTCCCTGCATGGAGACACATCCCACGAACACCCAACCTGCAGTAAAGACACACAAAGTTCCTGTGAAACTCCCAGAAATTGGGAATTTTCTTGAGCAGGTGTGGAAATTCAGACACAGAGAGGCTGTTTGGTGACACCCATCATCTTCTGAACGCTGGGACCTGAAGGAGAATACGCACCAGTCCTCCCCACTGGGAACAGAGCACAGGAAGGGCTTCAGGCTGAAAGAAGGGAAATTTAGGACAGATATTAGGAAGGAATTCCTCTCAGGGAGGTGGTGAGGTACAAGTTGCCCAGAGAAGCTGTGGCTGTATCCTGGAAGTGCCCAAGGCCAGGCTGGACAGGGCTTGGAGCAGCCTGGGACAGTGGGAGGTGTCCCTCACTTGGAACAAGAAGATTTTTAAGGTCCTTCCAACCCAACTCATCCTCTGTTTCCATTCCATGAGCGCAGCCTGCCAGCAGAGTACAGAGTTTTATAGAAAATTAAATCTACCTCTTTTACTCCCAAACTTTTCTACTAAAAATCAGTGCAGGGACACCCTCCCCTTTGCCCGGGGCTGCTCAGGGGTCAGCACCACGGCCACCAGAGGCCTTTTGGCCACAAAAACTCCATCAGTTTAAGAAGCCGTGCGCTGGGCAGAAGACAAATGGGAAAACGTGCCCAGCAACGTGGGCATTTCATCCAGTGGACAAGTTAAAATCGGAGTTCTAATATCTGGCACCACAGTAATAATTATACTGCTCATAACAGACTCATTTAATCCAACGGGGCTGCTCCCATAATTGCACAGAAGTGTCTCTGGGGGACAGTTGCAGACACCCATTACAATCATCCCCACAGAAGTGAGTGGTGCTGGCAGCAACACAAATCACCTCGTGCCAGTGCAGCTTCCAGAGCTGTTAGGGGAGCACACATCCTGCTGCTGACAATAAAGGAGCTGCTCGCTGCACTTAGGCTTTTTATTATTTGTTTCTCCCTAATTACACTAATTTCCAGACAACACTGATGGCAGCCCAGCAGCATTTGTTCATTCACCAAAGCATCTCTTGATGCCAGGTCAGGCTTAAAAATAGACTCCTATGTGTTGTGGAGCTCAGTTTGGAGATGATTTCTTGTCTAGAGCGTGAGTGATTACATGGATGAATTTATCTTACAGCTCTCCAGCTTGCTTTTCCCTTCCCAACCCACTAAAACCTCATCTGTAATCACACAGTAGATTGTAGCAGGCCATTAGTTCGGAAAATAATCTGTTCATGCTGTTGAGCATCCAACTTCCGTGTGCATCAGGATGTTATAAATGTTATATCCCAACCAGAACTTCTGCTGAGCTCCTTTACATCCCTCAGCACAGTTTGGGTTCTGCCTCTAACGCTCCTGGAGGGGCAAAACTCAAGTTTTCAGCAAGGTGGATTCTCACAGTTGGAAATAAGGCGGAATTTCAGATATTAAAGCCCTTTTGGGAGCTGAGAAGGGGTTAAAGTGCCTACATAGGCACAGCCACAGCTAAACAGCCTGTGAGGTCACTGTGCTGTGACTTAAATTTAATTAGGAGGTTCTTCCAGAGGGACAAAAAGGCTTCTGAGGTAAATGCAGCGTTCAGAGGGCACGGAGCCAGGAGCTGGCAGCAGTGGCGTGTCAGATAAAAGCCTTACCCCAAACTCCAGCCTCTCCTCCTCCAAGCAGCTGTCAAGTGTCTCTTGTACCCAGGGCACAGCCAGGAGGGCTCTGAAGGAGAGCTCTGGAAAGGAGTTTATAGGAAGCAGGTCAGTTCTGCCAGCCTCACGCAACGCAGCACGCCCAGAACATATGCACCAGCTCTCACAGGGCAATTAAACACCGAGCCCAGGCCTGGAAAAAGGTGTTTAACATCTTCCAGAGAGCCCCTGCAGCAGGGATGGCTGCTCAGCCTGAGAGGTTCTGCGTCTTGGTCTGCAGGCCAAGGTTAAAATTCATCCCTGGAATGAACAGTGCTGTGAAAATTCAACAGCTGCTCAGCCACAGGCAGAAAAATGCCAGCCTGTTGCTTTTCCTGTGCCTGATTTGTGCCACCCTCCACATTTTTTGTGTGCTTCCTAAAGGTCAAAAAATGCCAGCCTGTTGCTTTTCCTGTGCCTGATTTGTGCCACCCTCCACATTTTTTGTGTGCTTCCTAAAGGTCATAAAATGCCAGCCTGTTGCTTTTCCTGTGCCTGATTCGTGCCTCCCAGCTCCTTTTTTGTGTGCTTCCTAAAGGTCAAAAAATGCCAGCCTGTTGCTTTTCCTGTGCCTGATTTTTTCCACCCTCAATCTTTTTTGTGTGCTTCCCAAAGGCCAAAAAAATGCCAGCCTGTTGCTTTTCCTGTGCCTGATTTGTGCCACCCTCCACATTTTTTGTGTGCTTCCTAAAAGCCAAAGAATGCCAGCCTGTTGCTTTTCCTGTGCCTGATTTATGCCACCCTCAATCTTTTTGTGTGATTCCTAAAGGTCAAAGAATGCCAGCCTGTTGCTTTTCCTGTGCTTGATTTTTTCCACCCTCAATCTTTTTGTGTGATTCCCAAAGGTCAAAAAATGCCAGCCTGTTGCTTTTCCTGTGCCTGATTCGTGCCTCCCAGCTCCTTTTTTGTGTGATTCCTGAAACAGCTCTGCTGTGACCAAGCATTTGAAAATTGAAATGGTACCCGTGGATCAGCACCATCTTTATGGGTTGTTGTGAAATTGTCTTTCACTCAACCACTGTATTCCAGTTTCAGAGGGTAATAAAAATAAGGGAGAATCCTAAAAAAAACCCCTACCTGGATAAACATATATGTGCTCTGGGCTCCAGTAGCACATCCAGCATAACATCCTGGTATTAGATTTTAAAATCTAACTGAGTTTAGGACCAAATGCAGTTTGAGGCTTTGCCACTGATGCTGAGTCAGAGCCTGCCAGCACTCCCTCCTTCTACCCAAGTGTCAGGATGTGTACAGGAGATTTTACAGAGAATTTACACCAAAATCAGGGTAGCACTTGCTTCATAAGAACTGCAGCGAGCTCTCTGGAGAGCAAAGTCTGCCTTTATCTGGGCAAACAGCAGCACAAACATCTTCTCAGTTAGTCCCTAATCTGACAGGGGATTACAGGAAATGCTGATTTGCTTTGCTTTGTTTTTTCCCTCCCTGCATTTCTTACCTGTGAGTTACTCCACTAAATGCACAGCAGTTCATAAATGATTGATGGTCACGTTAAGCGTTGCAGAGCAAAACACCAAACTGAATTATGTTGCTGGTTTTAAAAGAGCAAAGAAAACTCCTACAAATATCCTGATCCCTCGGAATCATTTTAACGTCGGAAATTTGTTCTCAGCAGCCTGAAAAGTCTCAGATATTGATGAAAGGCAGGGATTTTTAAATACCTACACATCTCTAACTGGCTTTGTGCTGCAGGATTTCCCCTGAGCCGCGTCTTGAGATGAAAGTTCTTGTTCATGAGGAACATGTAACCAAACAGACTCTGTGTTAACAGGTCCTGGGGATGAGGAGCAGCAGGGAACACACAGAAATAGAAATCAAATTAGAAGTATAAATTGAACAGCACCATGAATATGCACCATAATGTGCAGCCTGGGATCCACACACCTGGAAGCAGCTTCAGGGAAGGGGTGTGAGAAAGGGGCAGCTCCTGTCAGTGCTGTCACAGCGAGGGAGGAATCTTATTCCAGCTTTTTCAAGTCAAAAAAACCCTCACTGCAGCATGGGTGAGAATGAGAGGTACGGAAGTTTGTGCTACCATAAAGAACATTTATTATAAAAAGAGGTTGGGCTCTGCTTCCACAGAACCAAAAAACCCGAAGGTTAACAAAAGAAGCTGAGCTGGCAGTTTTATGTCAAGACTAAATTTACTGGTGACTAAAACTAGTCTGGAATTCCAGCACTGGAACTGTGTGTTAATGGAATGGAATCATCAGTCACCAGCAGTTAAGATGCTGGGTTTCAAGTGGGAAGAAGATGGAGAATTTTTGTGGAAAAAGGAAACGTTACAGACCGAGAAGGACACAAAGGAGACTCCAAGGAAGATTTGCTGACAGAACAACACCCAGAGTTATGGGATTGCAGAGATGCAGCCCTGGTGATGAAGGAAGAGGGCAAACAGGGATCTCAGTCTCTTCTAGAGGATTTTAGGGCAGAGGAGGCACGCAGGGAGGTGGAACCCTGAGTGAGCAGGGATAAAGAGCTGCTTCCTGCTCAGAGCAAGCTCCCGAGGGCAGCACAGCTCTCCTGTGCTCCCAGCTGCTAAATCTCACCTTTTCCTGAGGCTTCACCTCGTCTGGAGCTGCTCCCATTATTGAAATTGAGTCTGAAAATAAAGAGATTACAGCTCTGATGGGGAATGGATGGGTGACATTTCCTGGGGCTGCCAGGGATGCTTTACAGAAAGCATCACAAGAGGAGCCCAGGCACAAAAACCCTCCCAATTAACAGAACACAAGGGTAATTGCAAGAACAAAGCCATGCAAGAGTCTGGGCCATGACTTTCCCCCTTTTTTAGCGAGCCAAATGAAAGCTGCCTCAGAAGAAATAGGGACATAAACCATCGAGCAATTTTGAGAAGAAGAGTTGGTGGAAACGAATAGAACTTCAAAAGATAAAATAATTTTTTTCTTTTTAAAAGGCCCTCATTATTGTAGCGGAGAGAAAAAATGTTGGGTCAGTGGGGGTGCCCAGGATTGTGTGGAAGCAAAGGGAAAAAAACCTGATTTTGAAAAATCACTGAAAAATTTTGAAGTTCTAACTCCCCTTTTTTGGGACAAAGCTTTTCCCCACTTAGTTGCAATCACAGCAGCACCAATGACATCCTTGAAACCACCACAAACTCCCGGCTTGGCCCCTCAAAGGCTTCAGCTGAAGAGCCAAATTCACCCTTTAGAGCCAGAGTAAAATCTCTATGTTCAATTCAAATGGTAGTTTTCTGTTTTGAAGCTCTTTTGTTAGTGTGTATTTTTTTCTTAGGTTCTATTTTTATGTTAAACGTTTCTGCTTTTTGTTTGAGGAGGGTTGGGTGGTGCAAATGTGGGGTAAAACGTTGTGCTGAGGTTTTTAAAAACACCTGAATTCCTGGTATGGGCTCTTATTGTCCAGGCAAGAAAATACGTGCTCTAATACACTTTTAGTTGTATCAGATAAAATTCAGGATGTGTTTCCTGAGGTGAAATTCGGGATATGTTTCCTGTTGGTGATTTTTATCTATTTCAGTGTAGCTGAGGGAAAAAAAAAAGTCTTTACTTGGTATAAATCAAGAGAGAGCATAACCACCACGGAGAAAAAAATAAATAATTCTCCTATTCCCCGACTTGTAGAGTTGCTGGAGGTAAAATTTAATATAGAAAACCAGAAAGGAGAAAGTGAAAGTTCAGCAAGATGAAATTTCATCAGGCTAAAGTGAGTTAGTCTCTTATCTGGAAGATAATCAGTTTGGATGCAGGTGTGGGAGCTGAGGCTGGGAAGTGAAGAGTGCCTGACCCTGTCTGAGATGTGGGGCAGGTGCTGAAATGGGCAAATACCAGGATATGAGTGCTGGAAAAACGTGTTCCAAGTGGTTTTTAGAGGCAGCAGCTGTTCAAAACTTTTGATTCAAAACTTGATTCTTGCCATTCTGTGATCTTACCTCGCCTGGTAAAGCCTGGCTTTAGCTTTCACTGGTGCTGAGAAGGAGTATTTGTAAGATAACTTGGCTTATTATGGCTCTTTAAGTCACAGGGTCAAAGAGTTTCTTCGTGAGGGAGCTTCTGAAGTGGATTTTCTAAGACATAAAATCAGACAGATAGTCCTGAAACTGAGATCAAAGGTTTTGCCCTGTCAGAAACTCTCCCTGTTTTCTATCTAGGCCATAATTGAGCCTTATTTAGTCCAAGCTGAAAACCTTTTTCTGTTCTGCTTTAAAAACACACATTAAAATAACGTGTGGCTGTCAGAAACTTGATAATTCCATAAGCCCCAGGTATTTGTGCTAATCAAGGGCAGAGTAACAGAGCTCTGAGCACTGCAAGCAATTTCTCCCTGGGGAAAGAGGCATCCCAAAAATGGATTTTGTACTGAATTAACATGTGCTGGTCACACCAAGCTGCAAAATCTGTTCAGCTCATAAAACAAAACAAAACAAAAAAAAAACCCTGGACACTGATGAAGTTTCAGCCACCAAGGAAAAGAAATTTTCCTCTTAAGAGTGCTCGTAATTTGGCAAATATGGTTAAAGCTGCAAAACGTTGCCAGCATTTATTGGGCAGGACCTGCTTTGGGTGGAAGGTGCATTTTCAGCTGAACAGAATTGAAAGGCTCATTAAAATAAGAGGTTTGAAGAGATGAAGGTTTTGTGTAACTGGGAGGTGGCTTTTTGCCAATAAACGAGTTCTCTGCTGGTTTTTCCCCCCTTCCTGGGAGCTGTCACTGCAGCCTGTGAGGTTTCTTTGGAAAAATAACAGCCTGCAGCTCCTGCATGAGATGGGTTTGGTCTCCAGAACCCTCCCTGTGGAACGGGGTGAGCCAAATCCTGAGGAAGGGCAGGGATTTGTGTCTGCACAGGTGAGAAAAGGGGCAGCAGGGGCTTTATTGCAGCTCCTTTTGCCTCCTTCCACCGGCAGTGAGTTCCTGTGAACCAGCAGAACACACAGGG
Organism: Tichodroma muraria; assembly: GCA_013390105.1. NCBI lineage: Eukaryota > Metazoa > Chordata > Aves > Passeriformes > Sittidae > Tichodroma > Tichodroma muraria. The sequence goes on from WAAG01074590.1 coordinate 36,750, forward strand.
AGTGCTGGAATCTATCGAAATAAATCCAGGAACGCTTCCAGGCTCCTCCGAGCTTTATCCTATTGCTCAAGTGGAAATGAAGGAAGCACAAAGGGGAAGTCCTGGTGCTGATGGAACACACCCCCCCTCTAAGGGTTTCTCTCCTGGCTGGCTGGTTGAGAAGGGTTTTTATCGAGTGGTTAATTAGTCCTTGCTCAGAGAAAGCAGGCAGAGTGCTGGCTCTTCAGGAAGGTGGTGGCTGAAGAGCCCAGTGACTGTTGCAGGTAATAAAATAACTGTATTTTCTACCAAGAAACACTGATTAAATTGCACCGAGGGTCACAGTTAGATAAGTGCTGTGCTATTGATAGAAAAATTAAACCAGATGTAAACTGACTGTTCTGACCCCCAGAAATGAGCTGAAATTACCTGGCTTTCTGTCTGAAATGGATTAATTTGGAGTGGTATTAGAATGCAGCAGGACTTGTGGCAATTCAGAGCTGAAAGGGTTTGCATTTGGCATATTCCTTGTTGGAATTTGGCCTTTTTTTTTTATTACTTAAAAGCATTGTGCCACTTGCTGTGGCCTTGGTCTGCTCCAGAGCAGGCAGCGACAGTGAGAGAGCTCCTTCTCTCAAAAATTAGGAATCTGTGGTGGAGCTTCTTTTCCCTCTCAATCCATCCTCCCTTGTGGGTCCTCAGCTGTGTAAATCCAGTCAGAAAGCCTGAGCTGTTCTCTCAGACTCTCCAGGCTATCTGCATTGTTTTTTACAAGTTATAAATTGGGAAACTTCCAGAGGCTCAGCATAACAATGCATTCCTGGGTGTGTGATAAGCTGTGTCCTTGCTTTTCAGTTTAGAGCTGGAATACAGATCAGCCAGAGCTTTTAATGGAGTTTTAATGAAGTCCTTAGCCTTTGGAGAACTTGAGAGACAGGCTGAGTGTAATTTTTGGCTCCCTTTGTGGCTGAAAATATAACAAATATCTAAAGGTCTTCACAGACTGGAATTAAGTTTAGAAGAGAAGGATACAGATGTTGGATCATAGGCAGACACTTGGTACCCCAGAATCATCTGTCACACGGGAAATATTCAATATTTGGGACTCACACAGCTGTGGAAGCTCCTTCTGGGAAGGGAAATACACAGAGGACGCTTTCAGAAAGCTCAGAACAAGCTTTCACAAGAATCCTTAATTTTTTTTATTTATTTTTTTTTTCCTTGACCTTTCAAACGCCTCTCAAGACTCAGAACTCAGGTACTTGATTTTAGAAACCAGATTTTGGTTGGAGTCCTCCGAGCAACCATAAAGAATAATCGGTTCATATTTCAGGGCAGCAGCTGTGACTGGAACTGCCTGGCTGGGATTGATGTTGCATTTATTGACCCTTTTTAATTGGCTTGTGAAGGGCAGGATTATCGGTGCAGACCAACTTTTTCTCCTTCGGGGCAGCTGATAAGTAAATGCACATAATTGTGGAGGCTCCCTACCTAAAGCAGCCATGGTTCGAGTAAATGCAGGGTAAATTTTCTTCATGTGTGGATAGAAATTGAGTCCTGGGCCGCGTTTATGGTGCTGGGAGTAACACAAGCCCCATGATGGATAATAAGAACGCCGAAGAGCTCTGGGAGGCTCATTTACATGAGAGTGAGGGGGAATGGGCTTGCCAGGAATGAGAATTAAGAGGCTGGTATTGTGTGAGTTACAAAGCGCTTTTCAGGTGGGAAAATCCCAGCCAACTGAAGTTATGGGAAGGGGTGTAAAAAAGGCGTTTAAAGTGATTGTCGGCTTTTATTTCTCTTTTGACTTAGAATTAGGGGAAGTCTCTTTGTTTGTAGATACTTGGAAGAGGCTTTGCTTATCCTTTAGAGAGCTGGGGGTTTGTTCTGCCTGCAAGGATCCTGACCATAGCCAGTTCTCCTGAAGAGAAGCCCAGGTGTTTACCTCCAGTGGGAAATCCAGGCTGTTTCCGAGACTTCTAAATTCCGTAGTCAGCTGGGAAGGAGGAATTTTGCCTGATAAATTCGTATTGAATAGGCACAATTTGGGTTTGTACACGTTTATCTGCTGGATGTCTGATTTCTTTGATAGTTTTGAAGAGTTTGAGCCCTGCCTTAGTTTGGTGATACAGAATTTGGTGTCTTCATGGGCTCTGATAACTTGCAGGGCTTTTGATCGAGGTGCCTCGACTGTGTCAGGTGGGTTATGGCAGATGGGAGGAATGTAATTCACAGAAATTCAGTGTTTGACATGAAATACAGCTGAAAATGCACTGAGTGTCCTCTTGCTGCAGAAGGAAATCAGCGCCTGAATAAACTCATCTGGTTTTTCCTGCGAAAAGGAGAAACATGTAGAGTTGGGCTGGCAGTGAAAGCACCTCAAGGGAGGAATGATCCCTTGTAGAATAAGAGGCGGAGAGTGAAGACAGATCCATCAGTTTCTTTTGAAATGGAGGAGTTTGCGGCTTGTTATTTGATGGGGACGTAAAACATGAACCAGACCGGTATTCCCAGTGCTGCCATTGAGACCCTGTGAATTTATCACCACTTGTCACCTAAAATGGTGAATTAAGTGCAGAGGGTGAGAGGTGTTCTTTTCCCGGAGTGCTCCCAAGCTTCATTTAAATCGGGAATCTAAGGGTGGCTATTTACAAATGCCAATTTTCCCTGTCTAGTGAGAGAAACAAACTCCTTTAGGGAATGATTTGCATCAGCCCTGACTTAGCTCCAGCCTCTGCTGCACTTTGCAGCAATTGGCTTCCTTAGCTGAAATTAGCCCTGAGTGCTCCCAGAGGTGCCAGGTCCATCCCATTCCTGCAGCACACCGAGATCCTGGGCAAGATCCTGCTGGAAAATTGAATGTTCCTCTGTCCTCAAGCTGTTGGTGCAGCTGTGTCTGCAGGGGAAGCACTGGGTGAGCATAAAGTGGGTTTTCCACCCTGGAAAAATTGCAGCTCTCTCTGTTTATAAAATAGATTGATCCTGTTTATAAAATAAATCGATTGCCCATAATCCTGAGCTGTGCCTTGTATCAACTGGAAGCTGCTGGAGCAATCCAGGGAATTAGTGGGAGCTCAGGCAGAGGCAGGAGTTGCCACCTGGCCTGGCAAGGGGCTGATCCAAAGGTTTATGTGGACGTGTGGGGATGCCTGAACACCACGTGCTTTAATCAGGACCGCCTGCACTTAAGCCTGTGTGTGTATTTCACCTGGAACACCCCAATTTTTCATTAACAGCATGGATTTGCCACTGAGGAGAAGCAATTTTTTACCCCTGGGAGCTGAATGCTGATGGGGCTGGAAGAAGAAACAGTGACTGTGCCTTGCTGCAACTCTGAGGGAGTTTTCGGGGAGGGATTTTTGTTTTCATGTGCTTTAATATCGCCAATGAACTCGTGGGTCTCGGGCTCTTCATCTCGTTCTTTTATCTACGAGAGTCATTTAAAGCAGGAAGGTTTCTGGGCTGAATTATCTACTTCTGGCCGTTAAAAAAAAAAGAGCAGAAAAAGGAGTCGTGTTGTAGCATGAGCTGTCAGCGGTGCTGAAATCAGAGGTCAGGAGCTAACAGGATTGCAGAGCGCTTTTCTGCAGCTTTTATCCGGAGAACAGCGTCCGTGGCTGCTGGCCAGCTGGGCACCCTGCCGGGAATGCTGCAGGAATTCCTGCCCTGGAACATGCTGGGACATGGCGGGGATGTGCTGCCTTGGAGGGGCTCCCTAGAGCAGAGGCTGGACAAGATTAACAGCGTGAAGTGAGGATTTATTAAAGGCCTTCAAACGGGTGCACCTTGGGCAGTCAGAGGCTACAGCCAGGATGGACGATGGTCTGAGCTTTTCACACAATTATTAGTTTGGTCCGTTTGCATGTCAGGGGTCAATTCTCCAATTACAGCTTCAGGTAATGAAGCCATTTACCCCCAGTTTGCTCCCCCCCAATTCACTTTTGCTTATACTTCTTGGGGCCTGAGGCTGTCGGGTGTCCTTGGGTTCCAGGCCCAGAGGGATTGCTTTGGCTGACCAAAACGTGAAGAGTTAACCACACTTTATACCCATATGAAGTGTGGTTAACTCTTTAGCTTGGAGTTATGCACTAATGCAGTATTTGAAAAATACAAAAGCTAAAATCCTAAGGCATCAATGCTCTGAGGGCAGCCAGCAGAGCATCCCTGGGAGAAGGTGGGGATGGGGAAGTTCTGCCAGGCACTCACTGCTGGTAACTCTGAGCTGCCTGCTGAGGGGAATAAAATGGCCCAGGTTATGCCATGCAGGAATAATTTTATTTCTATTCTTGAGGCAGCACGTGGGATGAGATGGGGCTGCTTCCAGTGCTGTGACCTTGGTGTAAATTTAATCCTGGAGGTGCTGGCGCCTCTCAGATTAACAAACCTGAACTATCGCATCCTGGACATCCTCACTGCCAGCCTGCCAGCCTCCTGGAGCTCTGTTCCCAGGATTTCGGGGGGTTGGGAAGCTGGATGGGAACCCAGTGCTGCTGTGGCTGGCCCTGAAGAGGCTCTGATGTCAGCCCCTGTGCCTGAGGTGGGTGGAGAGGCTGAAAGGAAATATCTCCTCTAGATGGAATAAAGCAATCACTTTAAAAGTGAGCAGGGGTCCCCAGCACTGCCTTCCTGCTGCACTTTAATTGGGTTGTACAAACAGCCCATAATTTGCAATGTCTGTTTTCCTCCTTGGCTTCTTTGTCTTTCAACTCCTTTTTTGTCTCGTTTTATGGAACTATAATGTGCTGTGATAGTTCACATCCCTTCTCGTGACCTCGGCTCATGATAGATAAATTCTTACAAGGATTTGCACGAGATGAAACCAGACAGAAATTACATTCCTCTGTGTTAACATGGCCCTTCTGTAATTGAAATTAATTTGTGGTTAAGGCTACAAGAGAGTTACAATTTTCTGGAAGTAACATGAAGGGATAGACAGCTTTGTATGAACAGAGCCTGCAATAATTATGTGTGAATGTCACAGAAGTGTTGGAGAACTTTTCTCTGTGTGGCTTCAGATTTGTGCAGTGATTTTCACACGGCCTCTGCTGGAGGATCTCCACATCAAAAGAGAGAAAGAAAAGTGAGGATTTCACTATTTTTGAGGGAATGTACATTTTCTGCTGTGCTGGAGCACTTAAAATTTCTTTTTGGGGCCCTGAATATATTACTTTTAGATCTGAAAGAATTAATTGATGGATAATTACTGGGCTAGGGAGTGAAACACCTGAAAACACTGCAACACCTTCTCCCAGAGTGTTCCCAAGGTCGGATACTGTCCTTGGTGTCCTTGTAACTCCTTGTTAGCTCGGTCAAGTGGCCACAAGGAGTTTCCAGGCATGAACAAAACCCTGCAGATGCTCCACCTTCATTATTATTCACACAAACCTGCCTTTCCTTCTGCTCAGCATTTCATGGTCCAATAAGCAGGACAGCACATCCTGGAAGGGAGCAGAGCCAACCCAGCCCTCCATCCTTTCCGCTCGGCTGGAACTCCTATAAATAGACAGGACAAAGGCTCCTGGCTCCCTCGTTAGCATTTGGGTTTTTCACCAGAGCTTCCTGATGTGCTCCTTGGACCTTGAAGAGTTTTCTTCCATGCTGGCTGCGAGGTGTGGGTGTAAAGCACAGGATGTGCCTAAAACTCACGGCATTATCCCAGGGAGAAATCAGCCAAAGGTCTGCCTTGTGCAGCAGGGGGAGGCCCCTTCTCATGGTGTTTTGGCTGGGATGAATCAATTCCCGGCGTGTTTGGGGTGGAATGGATGATCCCTCTCCAGCCTTTCAGTTTTAGGGGTGATGGAGTGTCGCTGTAGGACACAAACAGCACGACACGGACGACAGCTCGTTCCAAGACAAAAAAGACTTTTAATTTCTGACTCTGTCTCCTTATATACAAAATCCAAGGGCCAGTGGCATTGGGGGATGACAGTGCCACCTTTCCAATGCCACTGGTCAACCCAACAGTCCATCAGCTTTCTCCTCCTCCATAAAAGAATGTAAACAATAAGTTATTTACACAAAGTGTGTGAGAAAGCTCTGGAGAAAAACGCAAACACAGAAGGTTTTTAGAAAACTTGAAAAAATCAGGGCGACAATGGGGAGCCCTGCCAGAGCTCAGGACAGCTCTGGTGGCAAAGCTCTGCTGTGCAACCTAAAACACCAAAGAACAAAGATCAGCTGAAGCTGCTTCCGTGGTTTATCTTTTTCCTGTGGAGGGGAAGGGCTGTTCAGTGCTGGCAGCGGTGCAGAAGCACGGAAATGGATTAACCTGAGCACTGAATTGTGCTGATCTTCGTGCAAGGATCAAAAAACATCCAGGGGTGAACTGGTAATGTGGGTGTTTATGGGCAGCTGAGGAAGCCAGGGCCAATTGTCCCCCTGGGTCTGTGGGAAAAGCACTGATGGTATTCCTTGCTTTGAAGGCAGTGTCGGGACTGGCCTGCTAGGTAAGAATAATTCTGTCTCAAGTTTCTGCTGTTGGACAAAAATACATTGAAAAAGAAATAAAATAATGCCTTAGATGAGAGCTGGCTGGAGGTGTCCAGTTGTGAGGTTTGGTTTAGGAGCTGAGGGCCTGGTGCAAAGGCAAATCCCTCCCTGTCCCTCCTCAAATGATGCACAAACTCCTCCCACAGTGATCTCTGTGCCAATCCATGCTATAAATCCCTGTGTTATAAAGCTATTTACTGAGGATGACATGACTTGTGTGCTCCAAGCTTCCTCCTTGGATTGGGAAAAACTCAAACCTCCCAGCTTTTAGCCAGGAAAGGATTCATCCCCAATCTCAAGTGCCTCTGACAGGCTGACAAGTGCTCAGTGCTTTTATATCAGCTTATGGACAACATTCTGTGCAATTCAGCTGCTGGAAGGACTCAGAGCTCTCTAGAACTGCATTTTTCTCGAGCTGATAAAGCAAAAACATCTTTAAAGGGAATGGCTGCTCATAAACAAGCAGGGAGCAGCAAACCAGGTTTGCTGTAGGAGCAGAACTCTGTGCTTTCCCCCAGGATGAACCCCTGGCAGTGTGAAAATGCTTTCCCACCCCTCTGGCCTCGCTGCTCGCTGTCCAGCTGCTGCACTTGAGAAAGGAGAAAAAACACAGCTCCTTTTGGTTTTGTCCTCCCTCGGAAGTGAAACAGCTGGGAGGAGGCTCCCTCGGAGCTTTTCCTCGGCGTTCCCATGGAAACCTCCGGCTCTCCAGCAGCTTCTCCAAAGGGCACGAGCTGTGGACGCCTCTGAGTAATTATGTTCACATGTTCCTGAGCATCATCCTTGGGCACCAGCAGATCCCTGGCAGTGGTTGCCTTGGTGATGGTGTTTTCCACGTTGTGGGCAGCCACGGGCACGTTTGCAAAGCAGAGATTTCTGCACCTCTTGGAGCATCCGCTGAAATCTTGGGGCCACGGGTTCCTCTCTGAGCTATTTCCCTCCTTATGGAAGTGCTCAGTGCCTGCAGAACTCCTGGATGTGCTGAAAAATTCTCTTGCTGAATGATGACTCCATTTATGGGGTCATGAAAAATGAGACACTCGATGGGAAATCTGGTGTGGTTGATTTAACAGTTTCTCTGCCCTCTTAAAAGGGTTAAGCCCTTGTTTGAGTACCTGAAACCTTATTTTGTCATTACACGTCAAAAGTATTGAGAGATGGCTGACTTCCCTTGATATGCAACAAATCTCTTCTCTTTTGATTCAATTTTAGTCTGTCGGTTTTCCTCTGTTTTGAGTTGTGTGGCTTTATGGGGCACCATAACAACAAAAAGCACCAGCAAAGACTTCTGCAGTTCAGAGGAAGTCTGATATAAACTCTGCTGTATTTGTAGGCTTTCTATATAAAGCGTAATATCCAGTAAAATAAAAATAAATGGATGCTTGCTATGAGTGCACTGCAGTGGAGGGGGAGAAGGGAAAAGGACATTTGTTTCCACTAAAACTGTAGCAATAATTCAGGGAGGCAGAGAGCATTGCTCAAGGTTTTTTGAGCTGGCATCTTCAGTTTAATGGCTAAGGGCAGTCTGGTGTTTCTTATTCAATTTTTTTCAGCGTGTTTGAGGGTGATGCAGTTCCTCACTAGAACCTCCTCTCGTTTCATGTTGGGTTCTCTGGGGAAGGAAAAGTGGGAGAGAGGGAGGGTGCAAAGGCATAAAGCCCAGGTGGTCTTCAGAGCTTTTTTGGCTGTTTTATTTGTAGGCATCCCCAGGTGACAGAGAGCACTGAGCATTTTGAAACAGGAGTGAAAGGAATGAGGGTTTTCTCTTTATAAACTAACCGTGGGTCTGCTGGTAGAGAAAACCAGCACTGAGAGATGAAAGAAACAATGGGCAGGATCCCACTGATTGATGGATGGAATGAGGGGGATTTGTCTTTACAAACAAACTGTGGGTCTGCTGATGAATAAAATTGGATTCTGACAGATGAAAGAAGCAATGGGAAGAACCATAAATTCCATAGGAATTCCATCGACTGACACAAGGAAAAGAAAAAGGGAGGCTATACATTAGGAGGGAGCCTGTGTTGGGTGATTTGGGAAGTCTGTAGCTCTCAAGTATCTCAGCCAATGGTGGAGAGGGAAATGCGGCTGGGAAATCGGGATAAAAAGGAGGCTGAATCCTCTAAAAACCTGAGAGACTCCAGGAAAACGCCCCATGGCCTCTCCCTTTATTCAAATAAAGTTACAGGACTCCTCTGCCTCCTTTTGGGACACAAGCCCCTGGTGTTTGTGGATCGATTTTCCTGTCAGGAGGGAGCAGAGCAGAAGCTGCAGAGCGGGAGAAGGAGGCAGCACCTCCCCAAAGACTCTGGCACCGGTGCAGGTGCCCCCAAGAGCTCTGGAGTGATTCCTGAGCCTCTTATCTGCTGGAAGAGCCGCGGGGCAGTTTGAGAGCATCGTGTTTCCCTCCTGCTGGAGAGCCCCAGCGGGGCTCGGTGGCACTCTGCACATGCAGAGCAGCCAGCAAAACCGGGAGCGGCCATCGCGTGTTGCAGGGCTCTCAGGAGTCTGCAAGCAGCCCGGGCCAAGGGTGGGGTGGGATAATTTTCCTGTCGATGCTAAGGGGGAACGTAGAAACCACATCACTCGAAGGGAAAGTGATGTGCTAGCCCATCCTAGATAATTATTGCCGCTTTTTTTAAAGGATTGAACGGCCTGGTCTGGATGTTTCTGGTGGTGTGGTGTGGAGTTACACTGCTGGAGCTTTGGAATAGGAGTTGCAAGAGGCTGGGAAGCTTTAAGACAAGCAGCTACGGAAAAGATGTGTGTGTTGTAACAGACTGAGTCCAGGTATTACAAATAGGGACGAAATTACTTAAGGAATGCAAGTTTCTGAATTACTTATATGCAGGTTGCTGAAATTCAGTGCATGAGCTTTAAAAAAGATCAAGGTTTAAATTAGAACTTAATTTGCGGTATAGCAATCAGTCCCATTGAATTCCATACTGGCTTCCTGGATAGGAACCTGCGGGGCCCTTTCTAGAAATAAAGTGAATAAGGTGACAAAGTGAAATGTTCCTTGTAGCTCTGGCAGTGGGGAGAGCCTCTGGACAAGTGCTGAGGAGCTGGGAGCTGGGATTGTTCAGCAGCTGAGTGCTTAGCCCAGACCCTTTCTAGCTATAAATATATATATAAATATATATAGCACCTTGAGGAGTCCCACAATTGGTGTTATCAGTGCTAATGAATGAGGGGTCTGCTTAATTGAGAGCTGAAAAAGTTTTGTGCATTGGGCTGGAGAAAGAGGTTCCATTCCTGTAAATTAGAAGCTCCCTCTGTGCCCAATAGGTTTTTTGGGGGTTTTTTTTCCCCTGAAAGAAACATGAGGAAAGAATCTCTTATCAGTGGGAGCTGAGGCAGCTTCTGTCTCTTATGCACAGACTCAAGGGAATTGATTCATCGAAGTCCTCTGTGGGGAAATCTCCCTCCTGTTCTCCCCTGCTGAGGGTGGGGAGGAGGGATCTCTTGGGGTCCTGGCTCGGAATATCCTGCTCCTAAATCCCAGTGGAGCTTCTTGCTCGTGCTCCCCTTCTGCAGAAGAAGAAACCAAACTTTTACAGGAGTACCCATATTTCTGAGTTCAAAGATTATTTTTGAATGCTCTTCCACCCTGAACCAATAATGCCTAAAACAACACAGCCCAAGGAGAATATTTGTGTTCAATGTGAGTCTTTTTACAAAACCTCATTGGAGCCACATCTGAAAAATGTGATTTGAAATTATCCGGCTTTTTGATGCTCGTGAAGGGCCTGAGGAAGTTTTGAGGGTTCCTATTCCTCATTAAAGGGGGTTACACAAGGTGTCATTCTCACCTCAGAGCTCCTCAGGAGCTGCTGCAGAACGCTTCTGCACCAGACACTTCCCACTGAATGCAGCTGTTGATGTGACCTTTGCTGACAGATGGGGAAATCAGACCCTGACTCTGAGTTTACTCCTGCAGAGCCCAACAAGACCTGTGTCAATCCAGCCCTTGACTTCCTTGTGCAGTAGGTATTCCTCCTTCCCATGGGGAAATAACCATGGGAGGGGGTGTAAAATCCAGGCCAGGGAAGGGCAGGTTTGTTGGTTTTTTACAGGACTCTCACGTGGAGGGAGGATTTTCTCCTTCTGCCTTTTCGTGGCTCTGAGAAAGCTCAGCACTGGCAGGGCCCATTAATTTTTAATTTAGTCCTCTCTATGCTGCACTGCTATTGTGGTTTATGAGGATATTATGCTGGAACAGAGGCCTGTAAAACAGGATTTTAAAGTTCGGGAAAGGAATGGTTGTCATACATAATATGCACGCTGTAGTAGAAATGAGTGGGTATTTATAGCACAGCTAATATTAATTATTTTTATTGTGATGTCAGCCCTGCAGGTCAACTGAAGAGTGAGTTGCTGTGGAAGCCAGAAATCTCCAGGCGTTAAATTATATTAATATGAAATGTTGAAAAGTGGTTAATTTGTACTGCTGGTTTTGTTTAAAATGTTTTCCTGTATAAAGCCATATCTCCAGTGTGATAGATTATTGTTAGGAGGGATATAATTCAGTCCCATTACAGGGGAAGCCCATGTGCTTTATGAAACCCGGAGCTGGGAGTCCAGCTCTGCCTAAAATAAAGAACTACAGCAAAATAACACTTCTTGAATGGCAAATTGCTATTTTTAATTGCTAACCACATCTCTCTGTCGCTTGTGCTTTGTCAGTGTTACTGGCAATATGAAAATCTTCCTGTTGCCTCCAAACTTTCACAAATTCCTCCAAGGGATGTTTGATTCCCCCTGCTTCATGAACAGGCCCCTGCGAGGGGAAGCTGACAGCGAAACACTCGCTGTGATTCTGTGAAGTTTGGGAGGAAAGCTTGGGAGGATCAGGGGAAAAGCCCTGCAGCTCTTGGAGGAGCTCTCTTTTGTTCCCATCGTGTGCTGGATCCCTGCAGGATGTGGGAGATGGGGGCTTTTGCAGGTGTCTGTTGTGTTTAAGAGGGAGAAATTGCTTCCCCTAAAATCTCCCCGTGAGCTGATAAATTCCTAAAAGCTCCGGTTCTGGCGTTCCCCTGCAATGCCCCCCTCAGCTGCTCTGCCCTGGCTGCTCCACCAGAGCTGTGCCTCAGCTGATCGCATGGAAATAGAGACTCAGCTTTTCTCTAAACAACCAGGGAATGATTCAGCTTTGATCTGCTGAAGAGGAGAGTTAATGGATGAATGTGTTCAAAATATCTCTGCACTGTGTGCCTCACGAGGTGAAGGTCTCACAGATTCGGAGCCAGGGGCTTTTCCAGCCTCCTGTGCAGAACGTGCAAGGGGAGGAACAGCTCCTGTTGAATCGTGACCCCTCATCTGGAGATCCTCAGGTTGGATCACAGTGACGGGAAGTTTGGGGTTGTTTTCTCTGCCTCAGCATGAGAAAACACTCGAATGTGGAAATGAGGAACACCAGAAACACTTCAGACCTGGCTTGTTTGTTTGTGGGCACAGTGAAGAACCAAGAACTTGAGGCAAGGCTTGGTCTGTGCTGTGCATTGCCTGAAGAGCTTCAGGACCAGCTGATTGCTCTTGCTCTTGAAAAGGTTGCTGCCAGAGAGGGTGACTGATTTGAGAGGCTCATGCAGCCTGAAAATTGCAGCATCTTAAATCCCTGAAGCCTCCCTCCCTGCAAAAACACAGAAAGATAATGAAAACTTGATGAAGCGCAGGAGGAAGTTCCTCGTCAGCACACTGCAGCGGTGGGGAATCGGATTTTCACAGCTCACTAACCCCTTAAGTGTTTAATAAATCCAAGAGATCTGCTCCGAGGATAAGGTGGCCCTGGTATCTGAGCAGACAGACTCTACCTGCCGTCATCTTTCTTAAAGCTGACCCTGCTCAGCAGGAGCAATTACCCAGCTAACAAAGTGGAGACAAGTGTCTCCTTCCGTGCCACCCTGGCCCCGGAGCCGCAGGCGTTGTGGTTGCCATGGCAACATTGCTTGAGATCCTGATAACGATGGTTGAGAAAAAGTAACCGGGAATAGGGGATGGAGGCTTTCCTCCTGTTTTTTTGGTATGGCTTTTCCTGGTCACTCACGTGCTCCTGCGCTGGCAGGCTGAGGAATGGGCTGCTCCAAGCAGCTGTGGCCACTTGCTGTGGCAAATTGGCAAGTTGGAGGTGGGGTGGGTGCTGAGGACAGGTTGGTGAATGAGTTTCTGTGCTGCATGAGAGAGCTGACCATGAATATCCACAGGAAAAGGCTCCTTTGGGCAGGTAAACCACGTCCCAGGCTTTCACAAAAATCACTTTTTAAGCTGTTGTGCCTTGTTCAGGTGACACTTGCTCTGCGTGTCAGGGTAAGAATTCCTGTCTCTCCACTCTCAGCTGCTCCTTGAGGAATTCCTGCTGGCCATGGATTGTAGATCTGGGCAAATGAGGATTTCAAAGCTGAGACCCTTCCCAGGAGAGGGCAGCTGATGGCACCAGGCCATCGATGTCCCTCTCAATCAGCTGCTGGAGTGGCAGGAGGCCCAGCTGGCACCTCAGAACTGATCTTGGGGATGAGCTGCTTGTCTCCACACCCAGGAGAATCCCTCTGGAATGTGTGCATTCCTGCCTTATTTTTTGGAGAATTTTCCTGTTTCTAGTTTCAAGTTGTGAGCCAGGCTTTGGCTTTTGAAAACTCGGAGACATTTTCTGGCGTTTGAAAAATATTGATCAAAAAGAGCAACTCCAATGTTTTCCCCTTGTTTCTACAGCCTGGCTGTCTACATGGAATTATGAGAAGTCTGAACTTATCTTCTGACAGCTTAGCTTGCATCTTTGAACAATCCAGCAAAATTTGAGACAAGTGGAACGAGCTTTGATACAAGAGGTCCAGGACTGGCAGCCAGCCTGATTTATTGATATTATTGTTTAGGCATCTTAGGAAAATTGTGTCTGACCTTCTTGCCTTGGTTTTCTTAGTCAATATTAAAAGTACTGACTGACCTTGACTCATTTAAATCTGGTTAACGTGCCTCAACCTAGGGAGGATTAAAGATTCCATGTCCTGACGTTGCACAGAACCAGATTGTCCCAAACCAAGATGACTTTCTCTGAACAGAATATTTTGTGCAGTTTTATTCCTTTTTGCCCTGTCAGAGCAGTGATTGATGACCATCCCTGTTCAATTCCTGGGTTTCCTTGGGCTCAGCTCTTACAGCTGCAGTTATGGGCCAGAACAATCCAACCTGGCCCAAATAATTGCTGGTTAAACTGGCCAAGCTCTGACTCAATCCTAAAAACAGCTCTGGTTCTGTGGAGCTGGGTTCAAAGTGTTTTTTTTTAATAAATTCTACAAGAAAGAAAGCATCTGTGCTCCTTAGGGATGTGAGACATGTCCCTGTGAGGGCACAGACCTGGAGTGGCAGCAGCAAGGCATGGATTTGCATACAGAAGGCAAATCCTTTACACAGTGCAGATAATGCACATTGTAAAGCAGTTACAATAACATTCACCGCAGCCATGAAAACAATTTTACAGCAGATTAAACACACTTAGAAAAAGGGGAAAGATGAGTGAGAAGGCAATGCTGACACTAAATTAGACTTGAGTCAGCAGCAGCGAGAGAACAGAGGAGAAAATGAGAAAATGTTCCAACTGTCCTGCTGCTTTTTTTTTTTCCTTTTTTCTCCCCCAGGTCAACTCCATTCTGTGCTCACCTATTTTGTTGAATTGGGAAGCCCTGGTGCTCTCTGAGATCTTGGTAATTAGTGGAAAATACTGGATCTGAGGTGAGCATTGCCTGGAATAATGCTCAGAGGGCGAGTCAGTGCCATGGTTCTGGACAACGAGTGGATCAGTGCGTTTGGTCTTCCCCCTCTGTCATGTCAAACAACCTGTGAGTGTTTGGGAGCATTGGAGTCATGTTCCAGTGGGTCCCTGAGACAGCTGTCAGCACTCTGGGGTGTATTTAAGGTGCATTATATATTTCCCACACACAGTTTGGGATGTCTGCCATCTGAATTGTTTGTGTGAGGCACAGAAGCTCAGGCAAATGCTGAATTTTGGTCCGCACAAGGTCTTGAAAAATCGAGTTTTGTGCCATTGTGAAGCTATAGGGAGGTTGTAAACCACAGATTTGGATTTTTGGATGATTCTTCAAATGCTGTTTTTTGTCTCCAGGCTCTGGGTCACACAGGCAGAGGGGTCCTACGATGCAGAGGAGGTGCTGGAGGCCTGGCACTGCCGAAGGTTCAGGTTAAATTTGGGAGGTCAAACACATTTGCTGCAGCTGCTTGGCTGTTTCTATAGAATTTTCATTAATGAGCCGTTGCTTCTTGACTTTACATGTGTGTGTGATGGTTGATTATGCAGGATTATCTTCCAGCAGCACACAGACACCTGCTAAAGAGGAGTAATCTTGTTAGGAGCCAAATCTCATCTGATCGTTAAACACGGTGTGCTTACAACCCACTTGTCAGCTCTGCTTAATTCAGCATGCAGGGCTCTGTCACAACTGGCTATCGATTCATCGGGATTGCCTGGCATCTTTGGAGATAATGATCTCGGTGTCTGACAAGCTGCTGGGCCCTTTCAGGCCTCAGATTCAGGTGTCTGGCAAGCCTGCTGGCCATGATTGCCACGGGCTGTGGTGGCCTGGCTCCTCTCAGCCTTCCTGGGCTGCTCTTCCTGCTCAGGGGGTTTAGGACAACCCTGCTGGCGTTCAGGCTTGGTGTGGGTGACAGTGAGCAGGGGGTTCTTCGCTGGTTTGTGTCCCACAAACCTTTGGAGGACATCAATGGCCTTCTGTCCCACAAAAGCTCTGCGGGATGAGGCTCTGGGTGTTGTCACAGCGAATTTGTGCCTGCTGGTCGTGGAACGTCTGTCTCAAACGATGTGTTTTGTCCGGAGCTGTGCTGAAGTGGTGGGGGGCTGTGGAGGAAGGTGTTCCACAGGTGAAAACACCTGGGTGAGGCCAGCTTGGACGGGACCTGGAGCAGCCTGGGCCAGGGGAAGGCGTGCCTGGAATGAGATGGGCTTTAGGGTCCTTCCAACCCAAACCGTCCCGGAAGTCCCCGTGAGGGCTGTGGGATGGGGGAGAGCTCTACTGGTGTAGAGTGAGGCTGAGCATGTCCTGTGGGGGCTCTGCTCCCCTGAGCCAGCTGAGGGTGGGATGTTCCTGGGAAACCTGGGGTGTCTCTGAGTTCAGGAGTTCCCTGGGGTGCTGCTGGTAGCACCAGCAATGGCTGCAAATGAAACATATCAATGACATATCAAAGAGGGAGTGATAGCAATGGGCATTTCTTAAAAAACAGTCTTCAGCTGCACCAAGGGAAGTTTAGGACAGATGTTAGAAAGAAATTCTTCACTGAAAGAGTGGTTGGGCACTGGAATCGTCTGCCCAGGGAGGGGGTGGAGTCACCATCCCTGGACATGTTTAAAAAGAGCCTGGATGTGGCACTCAGTGCCGTGGTTTGGTTGGTGACGAGGTGTTAGGTCAGAGGTTGGACTAGATGATCTTACAGGTCTTTTCCAATCATTCTGCGATTCTGCCATACTCCTCTATCAGCGTCCCCACTCAGCTCCATTCCCTGATTAAGGTGCCTGTTCTCTGCAAATTATCCCTTTTCTTTTGGTTAAAAATGAACCATTTCTGCAGCTGTTCAACCTGTAATGCCTGTCCAGAGACTGCTACCCCTGTTGCTCTAAGACACTGCTCAGTGAAAGGAATGCTTGGAAGGTTTGGATATATAAACGCTGCTGAAAATTCCTGAAGGAGGCCAGGAAAACAAATTTTCCTCCCAAGGAGGGAAAATACCTGTGGAAAACGTTCTTGTGGAAATTTTCTTGTGATCTGAGTGAATGCCAAAGGCCAGAAGGTTCTGTGAGGCACTGAGGTGCCTCCCTTGGGGATGTGGAAGGATTCACTCCCTGCTGTGCCTGCCCAGGGTGCAACTTGTCGCTGCTCTTGTGACAAGGCTCCCTGTCTTTGTATTGGCATGAGCTTATTCTGATGGAAGTTTGCAAAAGTTCTGCCTCCTGAAGGATGAGAGCAGGTTAAATGAAAGTCGAGAAGTTGATTCTATCAAGATCATCTGGGATTTCCCATCCTGGCAGATTCATTACTTCCAGAAATGATAACTGATTGTATCTGAAGAGGTGAGGGGAAGAGCGATTTAAATCGTGTCCATTACTGTCAGCAAATAATGCTGTGTGCAGCTGTGAGGAGTGAAAGGACTGCATCTGACACTGCTGTAGCCTCTCCTATTTGACTTTTCAATGAGAGCTGCTATTTGTGCTATTTTTTTTTTTCCTTTTTACACATCTATGCCTCACGGAAATTTCAATTATCACGACTGGAGGGAGAGGTACCTGTGGAATGTGTACAGTGGGTGCTCCTGGATAAGGGAGGCAAGTGGAACAATTTGTTACGCATTAAATCTTGCAATCACGGAAAAACCTGGCCTGATGCAATATTCTGGTCTGTTAATCACACATTTCTACATGGCAAACAGCTTTCTGGAGTGTTGTTTGCTCTCTATCTCAAAGCAAATATGTATTTTTGATTTGAGAATAATTCCAGGTTTAAGTAACTTCTGCTTCCCTGTTAACAAAAGTCATTGCTGTTAATTAGTCATGGGCAGAGATGAAATATTTATTTGAGGGGGTGTTAGCTCTAATTTCATTTCTTACTCTGTCCTTACGTGGGTGCTCAGGGCTGAGGCTGGAGGAGAGGTGTAGTTCTTGCAATCTGTAATCGAAGCAGAGAAAGCCTGGCTGAAAGAGCCACCAAACCTCCAGAGCAGAAAGCAGGGGAGGAGACAGGGGCTGCAGCTCCTGAAATGCAGATTATTGTTCTCTCGGGCCAGTAGAACTTCCTGGAGGAACAAAAGCTTTTGAAGTCCCCCCCTCAAGGCAGGGACCCGGGGTAAGGCTGAGCTCAGGAGATCTCGGGCAGTGCTGGGGCATGAAAAAGGCAATTTCGCAGCTCTGACGTGCAGTGTTGGTAGTGCTGCCTTTTAAACCCCACCTGCAGTGGAAACAGCAGCTTGAAGAGAAGGTTGGCTGTGAAATATTAATTAGTGCTGGATCTGAAGGGAAATAACCAGGGTGGGTGTGTGCACCTGCTGCGGGGAGTAAGGAAAGCGAAAGGAGGGAATAGCTGGGGAGGAGGAGTGGGAAACCAACAGACTTCTTTGGATTTAGTAACTCTGAAGTTCAGTTCTCTGGCTGAGACTTTCCCAGTGAAGTTTTGATGTTCTCTGCAGTGTTCAGCCCCAGCTGTTCCGACGAAGTGATGGGAAATAAGGATATTTGAGGGGGTATGTGTGTTTATATCTAGGCAAATAACAATAATAAACCCCAAAACACGCCTGTTTTTATCCTTTCTGATGTTTTGAAGGATAATTAAGTGCAAAGGTACCAAGATGCCAAATATCACAAAACTGAGGCTGGAGTTTCGGGTTGAGGGGTACAGAAGAAGGCAGTTTATGCATGGAAAAGGAAAAATCATCATCTTCTGGCCACGTATGGCTGGAAAACATCTTTCCCCTCAACATAGCACAGCTTCGTGGTAGTTAGTGAACCTGAGATGTTTGGCAGGGCTGAGGGGGATTTGTTTAAGTGCAATTTTATTTTCAGACTCCTTTTGGCTGTTTTGACACCTCCTGGCGATTTTCCTAAGTGCTTAAACTGCACATTACAGTGAGGAATGTTTTTAAGCAGCTCCACATTGAAATTGGGTGAGGCTTATTTACTGTTTGACTCCTGCCTCTGACAGCATTTATTTCTCCCAACGATTTCTGCTAAATGAGTTATTTTTCAGTTGGATTGAGCAGGTTCCCACTCCTGCACCTCCTTTTCCATTTGCATATCCTTTCTTTCCTGGCCGTGCCAATCACGGAGCTCCCTGGGTAAATGATGATTTCAGGAGCCGAATGCTGCCTGACGTCTTTTGTGCAGCAGAAAGGGGCAGGAAAGCAAAAGGGGCTGAGGAGAACCTTGAAGCTTTTAGCTCTTGACTGACGCAGGCAGCTGGATGAGAACAACAACTTTATTTCATCTTATTCCTTGGTTTCTAACAAGAGCGTGTTGATGAAGCAGAGGAGAGAGACACAAACCCAGATAATGGTATTTCTGCAGAGAGGTTTTGTGTTGCCTGCATTAAGAGCTCTGAAAGGCTTTGGGATCCTTATTTCCCATATCCATTTCCCATTTTCCATGAGAAAAATGGAGTGGGCAGAGATGCTCAGGCTTCATCTGAGGGGCAGGATTTAATGGCCAAGAATAGATGGAAATTATTTCAGAATGGTTCTCCTCTGGGACATTAAAAAACACCTGATTTGAGCTTGTTTTGCCCCAGATGTGAACTGGGCAAAGGGAGCTGGGTGTGTTTATATCATTGATCTAGATTTTTGCTGCTTTTGGAGCTCAGAGCCTAATTCTTTGCCAAGCATTCAAATTGGAGGGTGAGTGAAAAAACACAGATAATCCACAGTGGCCTTCCTTTTGCCCGCCAGCACTCAGGTATTGCCCTTGTGAGGAAGAGAAGGAAGACACTGGTGCTGAAATTAAGAATCTTCAATTCTTGGGCAGTATTTTTGGTCTCTTTCTCCCCTGACTTTGGCTGTTGGACAAGAAATCACTTTGGTTCTTTAGGTTTTGTGTCTGTCTCGTTTGCCTGATTTTTTTCTTTTTTTGTGGTAAGTTTGTGTTTCTGCCACAGAATTGCTGTAATTCAGATCCCACTGTGCTGATGAATCTACACCCGTAGAATTTGCTTGTCTTTGCCAAAAGGAATCTGTTTTTATTTATATTTGTGCCTGTCAATTGAAATACAGCTGAAAAAACAGAGGATTTTGGGGCTGTTTCATCATTTGTGCTACAGCTGTGACTCTAAAAGAGCTTCTGCCTCTTTAAGCCTGTTGTGCTTAGTAGAAGAATATTCCAAGTTTTAACCTAGGAAAATTCTGTTGGTAATTGGAAGTTTGCTTCCAAACAATCAATAACAAATGTCATAAAGCACCAATCTATTCAGGAAATTAATTGGAGTTACTTAGGAGAAATTAATAATGAATGTTCAAGTGATAGTTCCTTTTTAACCTTGCAACATTATCAAGACAAAGTAAACATCAGAAGAATTATAGTAAAGCAGACAAACTGTGGGGGAAATTAAGTATGCAAACGAGAGAACTGCATAAATCTCCATGTTATTAATTGGGGGAGAGTTCCTGAAATTATCATCTGGGCTGAATATTAAGTATCATAAATAAAAATGAAATGCAGAGGTGCTCGGTGGGGGGAAATGGGAGGAAGCATTGCAGGCATCCCTCAGAGGACTGCAGCTTTTCCTGGTGGTGGGTAATGAACATGATGGGTGTGATGCTTTAAACGGATCCTGTTTCCTGTGTATGCAAAAAAAAAGGAATGATCAGAGCCTGGAATAACCACAGCGAGGAACTTTTCATTAGAAACCTCTCTAATTGCACAGCCATTGTGTTTTACCTCCCACAGCCCTGGGCTTCTCTTGAGGAATTTTAGCTCAGAAGAAAGCAGGTAATTCACATTCTGGCTGCCTTCTGAAAATGGCTTCGGGACGTGCTCTAAATGTTCTTCACACTGAAATTTCAGGCGTGTTTCAGGGACCTAAAGCACTTCAACAAATACTCTGAATAAGAAAACATTTATTGAACCATCTCCTTATTTGAGATCATGTGGAGTGCACATTTTACAGAGGATTTCCACTTCGAAATCAGACTAAATAGAGGTCTGGAGAATGTTTTAACTGATCCTGGTAAAGCGGTTTAGAGCTGTTATTTATACTATTCACAGCTTCATCTCCTCTGGCAGAATTCAGATGCCTTAAACACAAGCTATGTTCTATAACCTTCGTATAAGCAACTGTTATCCTCCCTGATGTCATTAGCTACCCTGGAAATATGTGAGAACACAGTTTAATAGCTGGCAAAACTCCCGAGATTGAGGGTTTAGCTGAATGGCTCCAAAGTGAGGTGTAAAATTGCTGTCACTTGTTACTGCAGCGAAGTTTTTGGGATCTTCATCAGGCCAGCTGAGGAGCTGGCTAAAAAGCCACCAGTGGCAGCTCAGGAGCTGTTTCTGAACCTCCTCTTCATATGTCTCTTCCCTTTCTCCCTCGTTAAGGCACAAAAGTGTTTGCTGAAACGCCCAAGGACTTGGATTTATTTCATTTTGTGA
Source organism: Tichodroma muraria (assembly GCA_013390105.1). NCBI lineage: Eukaryota > Metazoa > Chordata > Aves > Passeriformes > Sittidae > Tichodroma > Tichodroma muraria. The sequence goes on from WAAG01074590.1 coordinate 57,367, forward strand.
TGAAGCTGCATTATTCATGAGGCAGCACATCCCAGTTTATCACTTCCAAACGTTCTGCAGATGCTCATTGTGAGGTGTCCAATAATGCCCCTCCCGTGCTCAGAATTATTTCCAGCTGGTAAAAGTCTGAAATTGGTCCTACCTTAACTCACGAGTGCTGCAGTTAGGTGAGGGTTTAGTCTTAGAAAATTCAACAGGAGGGATCTGTGCTTAAAAATCAGGGTGAGGAGGTGAGTGGAGACTTTCAGCACCACTCTGAACTTGTATTTGCCCTGAAATAAGAAGTTGTTTTCAGCTTGAATATCACTCTGCAAATGCTTCATGTCTATGATGCCTCACAACTGTTATTAAATCTCTACACAATATCCATTTTGTTTCTCTTTTCCAATTAAGATTGAAGCATCACTTCCATTCTTCCCAAGCAGTTATTGAAGAACTGAACCTGCCAAATGTATGGCTCAAATTGTTTGGGGACATCTTTCTGGCTTTATGCATTTCCCTGGGAAAAAAAAAAAAATGCTTTTGTGAGGAGTATTGTAATTGATTAAACAGGAAATTAATGTGGGGTTATGCCATCGTAAGTGTGAAGAGATTAAATTTCTGCTGTCTCACTTCTCATTGTGAGCTTGGAAAATGAGGGTGTTGAGATCTTGAGGGAAGTGACAGCAGGGAGGGTGGGGATGGAGCTGGGAGGGAACCCAGGAGGGACCCTCTGCTCAGCATCGCTCAGATGTGAACCTGTTCCCCCCTCCCATCCTTTCTCGTGATGTCAAACTTCCCTTGGGCACAGCCCCTCACTTTCTCCCACTGCAAGGAGAGAAAAGGGAAATAACTCAGCAGGTTATTGGCTAAACCTCACCCGCTGTGTTGCATTTAAAAACTGTGTCACAATATTGGTTGGTTTCTGCTTTGATGTGAATAGTTCAGAGTGGATATTCTGCTTATTTCCTCATCTGCTCAGGGAGGCCAAAGAGCTTTGGGGTGGCATTAAAGTTCAGGTTGAAAAGGGTCAAATTTCTAACAGAGCTCCTTGCTGGACAATGATTCCTCTTGAAAGAAAACACCAGGCACTGCCAGTGGAAAGAAGCTGGAATACCCTTAAAAATACCCCAAAAACGTCCCCCCGTGGCTTCAGGATGGTCTATAAAATGTAGGCTCTGTGGAATCTTCATTTTGCTCCCAATTTCAGGAATTAGAAATGATGCAAAAATGATGCAGCAGGAGTTGAGCTCTGATGGTGCTGCCAACACCTTGGAGAAGACACCTCCTAATTTTCCTTTAAGTCCATGGACCTGGAGCCTTCCTGAGGGGATGGAGGAGTGGATATTCCTGCAGAACAAAAGCTTTTGGAATTGAAATGTAAGAGGTAAAATGTTAATTTTTACTATGGCTTTATGAATTGAACATTGGAAGATCAGGTGCTCTCTCTTCATGTGCCCCAATTTTTGGCCAGCGGCAGGAAAAGCAGCTGAGTGGTTTTTGCTTTGTTTTCTTTTTTTCCAACAATGTTAATTTTCTACAGCTCAGAGAACTGGGTAATTAACAGTTTCAAGATCGTGCCTGAACACCTGATACTTCTCTGCTGCACAGCCAGAACTGTACAGCTGCAACTCTTAACAGTTCCTCTGGTTTCCCCCAAGAAAATCTGTTTCCGTCGTGGGAAATTATTTCCTTACTTGTTTTTATAAGGGATGAGATCCCCTGCTACCATTTTTGGGATAATTGGCTTCTCCTGTGACTCCTTTGACACTGAGTGGTTATGGCAAGGCTGAACCTTTCTATCTCAGCTCCAAAAGTGCTGTTTCCTGCATGGTTTATTTGCCTAATATCCTATTTTACTCTCTATTTAGTAGAGATGTTGAATGTCAGCTGATCCCTTCAGAGTCCAGCTCGTTTGAGATCTGGCCTCTGGTTTGTGCTGGGTCTGAAGGTAGTTTTTAATGTAATGTTGAATGGGTTTGGTATTTTTTTTTCCTACTAAAAATTGAAACATCATCCAAAAAAGCACAAAAACACCTCAGGGAAACACGACCGAGAGATGGAAGGCTTGGGGCTTTGAAATAGTTGCATTTCCTTTATTTTTTTTTTTCCTGGATTTGTAGCCTGGTGTCGGGTTTCCATCGGGGACTCGGGTTACAGATAAAGCTGCCCTGAAAAGCAGCATCATTTCTGGTCAGTGGTCGCAGCTTCAGACCGTGGCACACCCTCAGGAGGGGCCAAAATCCCCTGGTGTGAGAGGTGCCAGCCTGGCTTCATCCTCATCTCTGGCCATGAGTGGGTGCTGGAGCTGAGGGTGAGGCTCAGCCCTCCAAACCCCTGTGAAAAACGAGGTTCAGCCTGGTAAAATTTAAAAAAAGTTTAATAGAGGATAAAAGGAGGCAGAGATAATAAAGCAAAGGGGTTTTACGGGCGGGTGCTTGGCATTCAGCCAAGAGCACACCTGGTGTCTTGGAAACACCTTTTTTATACCATTTTCATTGCATCAGTCTATCATATATTCATATATTCCAGGAACTGTTTTACATGGCCACTCCTCGGGTCCGCCTTTTTAGAGCACTCGTGTTTCTTAGCTGAGTCTTGATCCATCTTCATCACCCTCAGTTTGGGCCTTGGTCCATCCTTTCCACAGACAGTCAGTGCTGATCATTGGTGTGGCAATAGCAGGGTCCCCATCAGGTGTTCACTGGGTGTTATCCCAACTAAGCAGACAGCCCAAGCACACCATATCAACTATTACCACTGTGCTTAATTGTTGTTAACAGCAGAAATAAAAACTATATCTATACAGCAAAGCCATTTTAACATTATACATAGAGCATTCATCTTAATATTTGCGAAAAGCCAACAATACAATATGTGTTTTTAACACCCGTGAGCACTGGTCCACTCTAGGCCCTGCTCCATCCCTAGAAAAACTCAGATTTCTCTAAAACTGTGTCCCCTGAAAGACCCCATGGCATAGCAAAAGAGACTCCCCTTTCCAAGTGAACTAAAGAAAGATCTTAAGAAGTGGCAAACTGACTAAAAATCCCAGATTTTGTCTCCCTGCGCTGTTGCTGGGAGGGAAGGGCTGGAGTGGAGGGAAAGGTGTTCCAAAGTTTATTTTAGTTCTCATCACCCTCTTTTAATTCTGTTAATACACTTTTTTCTTTATACCTTCTAAAGTTTTGAGCCTGTTTTGCCCATAAAGTGTTTTCTGCTAATCCTTATCTCACCCCATGAGTTTTCTTTGCCTCTCCTCTGCTTAACTGTAGCAGAGGATAATGAATAAATGATTTTTGTGGGTGCACAGGCGTTTGGCCAGCATCAACCCATCATCAACCCATCACAACCTGCTCGGGACTCTGCAGTGGAGAGGTGCAACATAAACCTTTGAATGCTCCCTTCCTGCTGCCCCTATGGAACAGAAAACAAAAATCCTTCCGTTTTCAGAGCCTTTTCCCCAAGCTCTTCTCCCAATCCCTTTGCTGGACGTTTTGACCTGTGTAATCCATGCCTGGAACTGCCTTGCCAGAGGTGAAAGAAGGGGACGAAAAGCATTTTAACTGCTCCCCACTCTGCTCCCCTGTGAGCCAGCACCTTCATGTGCCTGCAAAGACAGAGGTGACCCAGGGCCTGTTAATTAATGTCCCTGCTTGATCCCAGCCCGTGGCAGGTCGGGCAGGCTGGAAAATCAGGCACAAAGTGCTGCCTTATCTAATGAACTCTTTCAAATGAGCTCCAATTAAAGCATTAAGCTCTTCCCCCGAACGTTTTTTGGTGGTGGCGGCTCTTAAGTTGGAGGCTGTGACAAAAGCAGAGCCATTAGCAGGGCTTTGGCATTGCTCCTGAGAAGGATGAGGGGGAAGGATGGGGTTGGAGAAGCAGGGAGAGGTGTCACGATTTCACACTTCATTGAAATGCTCAGTGATAGCTGGAATCGTTTCATAATCCTTTAGAAACAACGACAGCAGAAAAGCTCAGTCGCAGGTAGTTTTTGCTTGGTTTTTGAGTGGGGGTGGAAAACGCACTTAAAAATAAAAATGTGACAGCGTTTGAATGCCTCAGAAACTCTGAACTGCTGAACCCCACCAAAAAAGAACCGTCAAAAAACACAGTGGGAGCCAACTCAGCAGGCACAGAACAACCTGCCAGTGATGAAAGTTCCCCTGAGGAGCCTTTCTGCTGCTTTATTGACCTTGCAGGTGCTTGCAGCGTTCACCTGCAGCAGGGAGGGAAGGAGGGCTGTTCGTCCTTGTCCCCAGCTGGGGTGACATGTCTGGATGAGCCATTTCCCTGGCAAGGCTCAGTCCCTGCTGCCCTTGTAACAAACCTGTGACAAACCCAGAAACCTGTGCCAAAAACCCCGCTGATGCTCATCTGGTGTCACTCGGTTTAGGCTCTGGTTTACTCTGATTTTTTATTGCTTTCAGCTGGATTAATTTTCAGAGGGAATGCTGGACAATGAGGAAGCAAAGAGAAGCTGCCTGATGTTTTGTTGGGTTTTTTTTTAAGTTTTGCTGCAATCAGAATTGTGGTGTGTGTGTGTGGTTTCTCCCTGTGCCTCTGCATGGGTGTAAATAAATCCACGGCTCCCCTAAACATCGCCGTGTTCCTGTGCTCACTTCCAAAAATGTTGAATTTTAAGGGATATTTCACATTATCTTGGCAAATCAGGCAGCTGAGGCAATACACATTGCTGGCAGAAAATGCTGGGGAAATCTGCTCGTGGTCAGAAGTTCAGTAGTAAGAGTGTGAAGCTGTTCTAAGGGGCAGCAGTCGAGCAGGAATTCCTAATTCCAAAAACCTCTTCATTTGTGAATGCTTGGAAAGGCTTGGCAAGGGCAGGATTTGTTGTAATGCAGGTTTTGTTTCTCTTACATCCATTTCTTGTGTGAGACTGATTATTTTACTGTTTTTTGGGGGGTTTTTTTTGGTCCTGCAGCTGCCTCTACCGCGGTATTTATTTGGAAAAAACCCAACAATTTACAAATATGCATTTGCACAGAGCAAGTATTAGTGGATAAATAACAGACCCCAGCTTGCTTCTCCTCTGCTGACACAATATCTCAGGAATAATGGCCTAAATAAATGCTATCAAAGCAGAGTGCTTAGCTCAGGCCTTTGCTGCTGAAGGAATTGATTATTGTAATGGTTTGTTTTGGGGATTATATTGTGTTCTGCCTCCTTTAGTCTCTCTTGGCTGGTTACTGGTTCATTTCTAGTTGGTTTTGGAAGCTGTTTAAATTCCAACTTTGCTCTGGGTGCTTGTATTTTCTCACTCATGTTTCTGTGTTGCTGTACAAAACCATTCATTCATCAGAAAATGACTTCACTGGGGTTTTTCCAGCAGTGGTGAGAGCAGCCTTCTTCAGGCAGATATTTATTTACTGTTTCCCTTGGCTTCTGAGAGGTCTGGAAATTCCTGTCTGGAGCTTGACCTAGAGCTATCAAGCTCTAGATTTATTCATCAAGGTGATGACTAAATCGCCAATTTGATTTATTCAAATCAGCAAGGATTTATTCCATATATTGAGCGCTGAAAGCCCAGTTGGGAGGGTTTGGACTCCTGGCTGCCACATGGAGAAGTTGAAGGGACTGGAAGGGAAATTCTGATCGAATAATTCCGAAGAATTATTCCCCCTCCCCAGCCAGGTTGACCTGATATTGTCCCCTCTTCCTGTCCTGTAAATCAGACTCTTGAGCCCATGGGCAAGTTCCTCTGCTCTGGATCTGCATGAGGGAATATAATTTTAGGGATATTCTCATTCTTTCTCCCTCAGCCTCCAGGATTATCCTTGGAATGAGCTCAGCACAGAAGTGCAACTGTGCAGGTGTTGAAGTGTTGGCATTTGGAGTTGTTCTGGGATTTTTTCTGAGCCTTCACACCCAGGGAGGGCAAGAATTCATTAATACCTTTAATCCTCCCCTTAAAGAAGAACTGCAAGGTTAAATTTCTTCAAGTTTCACTGCTGTACAATGACCTCATGTGTTTTATTCTGTATCAGCTAAAACACAGAGCGCTCCCCAAAAGCAGAATCTGAAATTCCCTTGCTGTTGTTCTTTCCCCAACCACTATGTTCTTTTGATGATTAATACTGGTTCTCATTGTCTTAAAGCCAGATGGCTTCCCACACCTGCTGTGCCATCCCAAAAACAAAGCACCTTTCTCCTGAACTTGCACTGCTCCCAGTTTGGTGGGAGCTGGAGCTGTAATTTCCTGTTCTGAGGCTTCTTGGTGCTGAAATGGCTTTGGAGCTGGTGGCACAGGTCTTAGTGCTCAAAAGCAGAGACTGAAGAAGGAAATGAAAGCCCAGAATGGAAAACAAAATGAAACCTCCTGCCTGGAAAATGATTCTCTTGTACTCCTCATGAACACGACTCGTTCTCTCCGGGTCCTTTCCCTGCCAAGATTTCCCAGCCCCAGCTCTCAAACCGCTGCTTTTCTGCCTTTGTCTCTCCGAGCTGACAATTAAGCTGCAGTTCAATTTCCTGAAGGGTCTCCAGCCCTGACCTTGCCATGATTGCGGTGTCAAAAGGGAGGCAGAGTATGAAAATGAGAGCTGGGATTGCTGTGGCAGCTCGGCCAAGGACCAGGACAGCTCTGCAAACTGGCACTGGGAAAACTCTTCCCACTCCTTCAAGCATCTAACATTTCATCCACTTCAGATTTTGCAGGTGTCTGTGGCATTGCTAATGGCAGAGCTAATACAGCTTTTGAGAAAACAACCTGTGCCTGGGAATTACTGCAACAATCACCCGGTTTTCCGTTTATTTTCAGCCGCCTTCACTTTTTTTGGTTGTCTTTTCCTCCAAGTGTCAGCTGCTGAAGCAGTGCCCTGCTGGTGCTGGTGGCAGACCTGTGGCTCCTGGGTGTGCTTGTTTTGTTCCAGCTGGCAGTGCCCCTCGGGGGCTGCTGGGGCTGTGAAGTGCCAGCTGTAATCCCAGGATCACCCAGGGGAAACTTGGGGTCAAAGCCAAGCTGGTTTCCACAACAAAAGCCACAGCAGCTGCTGGTGGTGCAAAACATTTTGGCTCTGGTCTCCCGATAGGAAATCTCTGCTGAATTCTTTGAGGTTTGAGCAGTGGGAAGGCTCTAAGACAGGGATGGTGCCTGACCTGCTTCATTAAGTGTGGGCAAGTTTTGCTCTCCTAAATGAGGATGGAACCTGAAGCCAAGGGGTGAGGAGGCAAATCCTCAGTGCCCCTGCAGAACGACAGAAAACACATTGCAAAATTTTCCAGCTGCTGCTAAAGAAGCCCCTCTGTGTCACCCAGCCCAGCTGAGTCTTGCTTTTTATCTGTACAATCCCATCCTTCCCTGCTAAATTTGAGTTTGGATCCCCCATGGTGCAGGATGGACTCATCCACTGCATCCCAGGGAGCAGCAGGATCAGTCCCAGACCTGATTTCAGGAGTGTTGGGTGGGAATTTCTGAGGATGAGGTGAGGAGAGAACCCCTGGACCTTCTCCCCCAGGCAGCTGCTCAGCTGGTGAGTGCAGCTGTCCCCTAAGAGGGCTGCTGTCACAAATTCCATCTGCAAACAATAATTAAAGCAATAAATGCTCTGAATGTGAATTCTGTTTAGAGCTGGCTTTGAAATTATCTCTCTCTTCTGCTGCAATAGGGACAGGAGAACAATGGAAGTGAAAACCGTCGTTTTCACAGAAAATTCTTTGTGAATATCTTTGTGGCTTTAAAGGAAAACAGAGTAGAAAAAACGTAAATACAAAATGCTTTGATTTTGGAGTGGAATTGACATTTGCTTTTCCAGATGTAAACAAAAAGGATAAATATCAAGAGAAAACAAGTTCCAGTCCTTTTTCTCCCTACCAAACGCTTTTCCCTTGGTGACATTTCACCAAGCAATCTTTTTGTCTCTCCCTTGAATTTCCAGTAAGAGAATCTAACGTGTGATTGGTATTCTTGGAAATTGGTCAAACCGTCTTTCCAGGCAAGTTGGATGATTTGAAGTGAGCTCAGCTATTAGAGACTGACATTTCTTCCTCTAAGAGCTTGGCTGTGTGCAGGATTGGAACACTTGTAAGTCTTCCAGGGCTCAGATTTCCAGAGGAGTTAAGGTCAAGGTGAGGGAGAAGTCACATCTGTAACTTTTGGGGTTATTTGGATGAAAAATATCTCAATGTAGAGGACTTTTAAGTGCTCAATCCTGCCATTCTTGCTCATGATGAAGAATAAGTAAAATTGGATGCCTGACCCAGAATAGGGTTGCCAAGTGTTAAAGAAAATTTCCATAGGTAAGAACAGCTCCAAGTGACCCTGAAGTGTAGGAAATAAATTCATTGCTGCCTTTGTCAAGCAGAACTTATGATCAACAAATTAAAAGTCAGCTCATAAAAGCCACCCTCCTGTGATCTCCTAGGAGGGAGGTGGGATTCCTGTAAAGTCCTTCTCCAGTCAGTAAAAAACTCCTTAAATTTTTCCAGTTGTGGCAGCTCAGTAGGAAAATGAGAGCAAAGTGATGGTGGCTGGAAGGAGCAAGGATCAGGGGAAAAGGGAAAAGACAGGGATGGCAGTGCTGTAAAGTAGAAGGAGCTGAATGAAGATAAATGAAGATAAATGAGGAGTGGAGACAAAGGATAAACAACAAGTGTGGGGGAAACTTATAAATTGGAACAGCAGCAGAGCAAGGGAACTAATCTTAGCTGGGGGTTAAACACTGCCCCAGCACTGAGAGGTACAAAATTAAACACAGATCCTTCACTTTATAAAAATCCCCACGTTTAGTTCACCTGGTAAAAGAGATGAATTGTTCTAAAAGAACAATCTAAAAGGTGCCTGGGTCTGTTTTTCTAAGGAAAAACACAGTTTAAAATGGAAAGAAAGCAGATTAGTGAGAAGCTGCTCCTTAGTTTGCACTGTCCAGCAAACCTGAAATGATGAACAACAGAATCAAAAAGGCTTTTTACAGCAAAACCTTTTGTCTCGAGCAGTCAGGGAGCTGCCAACCATCCCTCCGTGTGAGGAGCTGTCTGTTTGGTTTAGGAGAAGTGAAAGCACTGCCTCAAATCCTTGGAGCAGGGGATCTGCAGTGACAGGAGGTGCCGAAGGGCTCGTGTGACACAGCTGTTGTGACATTGCTGATAAGGGGATGCCCTGGTTCAGCACGGGCCTCTCCAGCTCAGCAAATTACCCAACAAGGGGAGAAGCTGCTGCAGAATTAATCTCAACCTGGAAAACAATTTCATGCTAGGCTAAACAGGGATTAAAAAAAAACAACAAAAAACCACAAAAAACTCCCTGGGCTGCCTCACAAGCCAAGCCTTGGGTTTGGAAAGGAATAAAACAGTTACCTCCAGGTGTGACTACAAATCTGTCCTGTAAACAAGACCTGGGCTGGGGTGGCCTGACCCAAGTGAAGATCTACAGGACACTCATTGATTATAAATTTATTAAGCAGTATTTTCTGGGGGGACACCTGCAACTTGAGTGCATGGGGAAGGAGGGATAACGGGAGAGCATCCAGAGGGGGTGAATGGGAGGATTTATCAGACCCTTGCAGATCAGGGTGCAATCCAGAGTGCAGATGTTTAAAACCAAGCTCACTTATCCTGCAGAGTGTTTGAAGCTGGGGCTGGGTGGTTTTCTTTATGATATGCACTGACCTGAAGGAGCACATGGGCAAGGATCTGAAATGCAGCATTTGTGTGGATTAAATGTTCACTGGGAGTGGCCACTTTGGGGCTGTTCCCAGGTTTGCTGGATGGGAATAATCAGTAATCTATCCAAATTTACTGGCTGAATGGGAATAATCAATAATCCACCCAAATTTACTGGCTGGATGGGAATAGCTTTTCCTGAAGGAGTTAATGGGGAAATATCTGCTTGAATCTCAGGTTCTGTGGTGAAAGGGCAGCTTGAACTGGGTGCTTGCAGAAAATGTTTTGTTCAGGTGGAGCAGGAGGCTCTTAAATTTGGGAATTCTGGGGCTCTGGTCCCTGCTGTGCTTTAAATTCTTTTTGGCCTTAGGCAAGGCACTAAAAGGAGGGTCTGGGAAAGCTTTTAAGCTGCATCCTAAGGCACTGCCACTTCTGGAAGGTAACTGGGCATCCAGTGGAGCAGAAACCACTCAATTCCAGGTTGCTTTTCTCTGTTTAAGCCAAATCCAGTCAAACCAGTAGGAAACTTGTCTAATTACACAGGATATTGCAGGTGCCTAAAGGGTTGGGTGTGCACCTTGGTTAGCACAGAATAGAACATCCCAAAAAGCTTTTCCTTCATGTGTTTGCATCAAATATGCTTCAGTATCCCTGGTGTAAAGCACATTTGGTGCCCTGACCCATGAGGATTTTCCTCTAGGGAATACACTGGGTGACAGGAGAGAGTTTGTAATTAAATACAACAGCTCTGAGGATCTGCTGTGCCCTGCCCTCTGATCTTGATTTTTCCTTCGGTTAAAAAAAAAAAAAAAATTGTTCAGTGAGAAGCACCAGAGTTTAGAAACTGAGATTTTTTTTGTTGTGTCTCACTTGGCAGAATTTTCCATAACCACTTTCTCCATTAGAAGTGCTGCTACTCAGAGATGAGCGTTTAAATTTCTTCCTTTTTTTTTTTCAATCCTGTAAAGTGGATCTTTGAGGAAAAAAACTTAAATGAACTTTCAGGCAAAGCTTAAATGAACTTTTTAGTGCTGCTTGCTGAGCTTCAGTGACTCACCAGCACATGAAAAAAAACATTACATGGAGCATGGCCTTTGTTCCAAGGAATAGGGGATTTTAACAATAGCTTTAGAGATTTCTCTACAAGAGGAAAGAAGTTTCATCTCTTCAGTTCCCTGGATGCAGCCCTGGTGCCTGTGCTAAAATTCCCCCTGGAAATTGGGGTGACTTCCAGAAACTCAGCTGACAGAAGATATTGCAGTGGAAAAAGGGATCTGAAAGATGTTTGGAAGAATGGAGACAGCACGACTGGGCCAAGCTTTAGGTTTTCAAGTGCTTCTTTCATAATTGCTAAAGCTTCCTGACACTCTTGGAGCAGGTAAAAGTGAGATAAAGAGGCTGCTCAAGTGTTTAAGCTTGGAAATGAGAAATAATGATTTTTGGGCACGCTGTGGAGAATAAATCAGGAATGTGGATTTAACACTTTTTTTTTTTTTCCCCCCCCTGCTCTTATCAATTCTAGTGGATGCAAGGTACCTCTAATTCAAACTGAGCTTGTACCATGCTGCCTCTATAAAACTTCCAGGGATAAATAAACATCCCAGCAGCTTTGTTCAGGGCTGCAAAATGAGCCCAAGCCACAAAAGCCTGAAATCAGGATCATATTGGCTTATAAAGACAGTGTTTCCTGACAGGAATTCAGTTTTAATAAATGCCCTTTAGTTGCAGTTAGACATTGTGAGAATATATAATACTCTCAGCTTTCAAATGAATTCCTGATGGGATCCAGCTGGCCTGAAGTTTTTCCTCCTGGATGGACACGTTGGTTTCATGTCTCCTGTCCTGTCGGAGCCACTCACTGCTTTCATCTGGATCTGAGCATTCCACTGGAAGCATCTCTCGTGTCAGGACTTTGGGATGAAGAGAGGGAGCGATCATTAAGTGCCTCTGATGGGTTATGTGAGCTCCCTCAATACAACACTTGCAGCTTTTGATAAATTACCAGCCTGATGTTTTGAAAGCCTTTTTGTCCTCTTGTCCAGACCTCCTTTCAATCATTTCATATTCTATTGCTGGCACTCACTTCAGGCTTTTCCTCTTTCTAGACTCCGGCTCTTAAGCTGCCAGCTTGGCCTTGGAGACTTCTGCCACAGAACAATTTCCCTGCTAAAATCTTCTGCAAGGTCTTGGCATGGCTTAAAAAGAGTTACTTCTGCTGCTGCTGGCTGACGGAATTGATCCTGGTTTTGAGAGGATGTATGAGGCTTTAAACTTTTCTGTCCCCTGCAAGAAGAGGCTCTTTTGAAGGGGCAGTTGCCACACTCAAAGCAATATTTAAATCTGTGGTGGTAATGCTGATGCCTTTGTTTTACCTGCTCCTGTGATTTTATTAATTAAGAAATGAGGCAAATAAATAATGTCAGTGGCGGGGGGCACTTTGAAATTAAAGTGCAATTTTGTTGGAGTCAGCAGCTACCTCTGCTTTTCTGCTGCGGCAGCAGTTTGGTTTGCCAATAAAATGCAGAGCAGGGTCTCTCAAAAGCAGATCTGGTGCTGGTTGAAGCCTTTAAACTTGTGATATTTCTGCACTGTGTGCTGATTTATCAGTGTATGGCAAGCGTTGGGTTATCTGGACTCCAGTTCTTGGATTTTGTGAGGGTTTTTTTTGTGTTTTGAGGTTGGACTCGATGCTCTGTGAGGTCTTTTCTAACCTGAAGGATTCTGTGATTAAATCAAAGGTACAGCATCGAAGCTGCACGTTCCTATTGGTATTTACAGGCTTCAGACCCTCCTGGGGTTGTGGCCAGCCCTCTGGAGAAACAGAGGGAAAAATCACCCTGGCTGTCATAGCTTTATGCTGGTGTTCCTGCTCCATTCCTACTCCATTCCTGGATATCCCTACGAAGTGGCCACATTTTCCTGGATTATCTTCTCCTGTACCTGTTTCTAGGCCTGTACAGAAGAGAAGAATTTACAGACACAATCCATATCTATTTTCCAGGGTGGTGTTTCCAGATTTATTTCCATTATTTCTATTTAAAATGCAGCCCACACGAGAATCCACACCCAGGTGAAATTCCTTCCCCTACAACAGAAATATTTTTTCACCAGTGCATAAAACCTCTGTATTCACAGATGCCTGAGGGACTTGGATAAAATGGATCCATGCTTTTTTACACCCCTGCTGTTTATTCTGTCCATTTTTCCCTCCCCATGGGTTGAATCCATCTGGGCACTGGAGTATGCAAATATTTCCTGTGCTGGAAGCAGAATAACTGTGTAGGTTTAATTCCTTTCATTTTTTTCTGTAATTCAGGCCGAAGGACTTCTCAAGGGTCAGTTTTAGGGGTGCTCTACTTATTCTTCTGCTCCAGTTTTCCACATGAACAATTTTTTATTGTTTGGAAATAAAAGCCAGGCCAAAATAATTCCCCCATTCCATGCTACAGTTCTGCAACAAATTTTAAGGTTGGTTTTTTTTCTGTTGTTTTCACAGGGTTGGGGAATGTTCCTTTATTTGAAGCTGGGGATGGGGGTTCCTGTTTGGTTTATTGCTAGCAGCAATAACGGAATGCTCTGGGATGTAAATATGAAATGGGGAAGGTCAGCTGGAATGAATAAGCAGGAAACCCTTCAGTGACACACTGTGGTTAATTATCCCAGCCTGACAGGAGCTGAGATGGGATTAATCCTTGTGTCCAGGACTCACAGCTGATATTTAGGCTGCTTTGGTCAGTTCAGCCTTTTCTTGATCCTGAAGAATCGGGATCAGAATTTTCTTTTTGCCAGGTTTGGAGGTGCCCTCCAGCACTGCTGGTTTTGCTGTGCTCTGTGTCAGACCTGGGCACTGCTGCCTGTCAGAATCCCAGTGCTCATCCCAGGGAATTCCCAAGCCTGCCTGCCTTAGCTTAGACAGGAGGCAGCAAAGGACTGGGGCCTTTGGAGCTTGCTCAGGGAGAAGCCAAACAGCTCCACCAGGCCACAGGGTCTGAGCAGGGATTGAGAGGTTTTATCCTGAAGCTGCAGAAATTCCTGTGTTGTATCTCCAAAATGCTGGCTGTGCTGCTGCTCTCATTCCAGCCTGGACTGTCCCGGCGGCCAGCAGAGCTGGAGCCAGCCCTGTTCATCACTCTCCGTGCCCAAAAAATGCCTCCCTCCCTCCCTTTGGCAAACCCTCTGCAATTTCTCTCGCTTCCTCCAGCTATTTCAGCACCAGCTTGGTTTGGGAGCGAAGCACTGGCCCTGTTTCTGGTTTCTGAAGATTTTATGATCCAATTCTCCTGCTGTACTGGAGGACTCAACATCAGTAGTGTGGCTCCAACATCAATGATCCCGTTTTTGCCTATTTATTTACTTTCCAGTGATGCACAAACCGTATTTATGAAGCCACTTCCCCCTGAGCCTTCCAGCAGTGGGAGCTGAGGGCAGCATCAGCTGCTGGGGGTATTTCAGTTGTGCTTTTTGACAGAAAATCAGGGGATGTCAATCACACTCAGGAGCTGTAAAACACCCAGATTTACAATTGCTGCTGGGCACAACTGGATGTGAAGGGTTACGGGCAGCAGGGATGAAAAGGGACTGAATTTTCCTGCACTCCTCATGAAGGACAATATGAAGAAATATGAGATTTTCAGCAGTGTCTCAGTGTAGTTTTCATTAATTGCAGTATAATTACATGATCAGTTTAATAAATGTTTAATAGCTTGCAGAGTTATTTTTTTTATGAGGGGGGTTTGTACAAATGCCTGCAGGAAAGATGCAGCCCTGACTTCGCAGCCTTAAAAGGGGAATTTTAAGTATTAATCCACAGAATTCTGTCTGTGTAAAACAAAGAATGAAAAAAGAGGGAGAGGGAAGCACAGGAGAGGGGGCTGCACCCCCCCTGCATTTTATCAAACCAAGGGGTTTTGATATCACTGCCATTCCTGTCATTTTATCAAACCAAGGGGTTTTGATATCACTGCCATTCCTGTCATTTTATCAAACCAAGGGGTGGCTCGAAGTTGAAATGTCCTTCCTGCTCCAGTACAGGTTTGGATTCAAAATCACAGATTTTTCCTTTTGTTTTGAAACCGCTCTGAGCTGTTGGTACTACTGAAATTTCTATCTGTACAAGTAAGTAATGAAATGATTCCCAATGTGGTTTCCAGCTCCTGCTTTTCCCCCAGCTTTGAGCAGTCTCTGTCCTTTCCCCACTTCCCCTTTTCACCTCCACACTCGCTGTGGGTGAAATGAGATGTGCAATTTGGGACATTTGCATATTTTTCATTTAGGGAAGGGATATTTTATCAGGTTTGATGGCTGAGGAAAATTGCCTGTGTGGAAATGGAAACCAATTTCAGGATGAGTGATTGGAGCTCCCTGCGAGGTTCCAGTCATTCTTGTCCCTTCCAGAGTGTTCACACCCAAAATTCTTGCTCTGAGGAATTCCTGCCCTTGTAGTGCTGCTGGTTCCACACCTGGGAGGTGCCACTCAGCTGAACAGAATGAGTTTTTGAGGGTCAAAACAAGGAAAATGGTGAAGGACTCGAAATATTTCAGGGCTGACTGGTTTCTTTAGGATTGACCAAAGAGTTCAGGAAAAGTCTGAGCTTTCCAGACACAGTCAGGGCAGCAGGAGCAATATCAAGAGGAGAGATGAGCGTGTCAGTGCTGGAAGCTGAGCTATTTGTATCCCAGAGGGATGAATATGCTGATTCTTGGTCATCCTCCAACACCTGCTTGGAGAAGAAGACATTCCTATTTATTTTCCTTGCTGGAGCCACACTCCCATCCCAGTGGTTTGATTTATAATTCAGTCCGTGTCCATTTGTTTGCTGACAGAAGAGGATGAAATCAGAGCAGCTTTTCTTTATAGCCAGGAACAGAGAGCTCAGTGTGAAGTGGAAGGGTTTGGGGATGTTTGGGATGAATGCTGCTGCTGCTGCTGCTGTGTGGAAGCAAATCCCAAAATCCTGGAGCGAGTCCCAGGCTGCTGCTGCCTCACAGGGCTTGGATTCTGTGCTTGAGGAGAAGCAATCAGGGCAGATTTTCCTTGTTGCTGACTGCAGCAGAAGTGGGAAGGCTCAAAGTGGATGCGGATGAAGCGGATCAGGACCTGCCCTGAGAGGTTTTGTGCTGGGAATTGGGAATTCTCAGGGGTGCTATCCCAGATAATGCTGTGACATCCAGCAAGTCAGGGCCCCTCAGAGCTCCAGTGGCTGATCAGAGGAAGGACAAGTCAGCACCTCACCCCTCAAATGAAGCCACAATTAAACAGCTGACCCTTCCCCATGCTCCAGTGCCACAGGAGGGAATTTGACCTGCGAATTATCTCTGCACAGATCTGACAATTCTGCAGTGCAACGGGAGGGAATCTGACCCCTGAGCTATCTCTGCATAAATCTGAGTATTCCATAGTTAATTGGGCAACTGGAAACCCCACAAAGTGAATCAAACCCTTCCTCTTATGTCTTCTGCCTCCCATTGCATCCTCCGTCTTTTCTGAACTTTCTGAAGTACAAGGGACAAGCAGGTTGAAAATGAGAAGAAAATCAGAAGCACTTGGCCTGGTGCCTGCCTTTACTCTGTTTTCATTAGGTTCTAATTGGCAATTCTGGCCTGTAATATAAGATAATTGCAGAGATTTTCAGGAATGGTAGGAGGAAAAGACACATCTGAGTTCTACTGGAGGAGTTTAATTAAAGACTTTTAAAAGTGCAAGAGATGGTGCTTTGCTGGGTGGGATGATGGGTGTGAGGCCTCTCTGTGGGTGTGATGTGATGGTCAGAGCTTCTCCTCCCTCCTGCCTGGAAATGTTCTCCATCACCTGCACGAGGGGACTTGGACAATCCAAGGATAATGCACAATTCACGTTTTGGTCCAAATCCTAAAGGTCTTTGTTCAGGAAGTGAAGTCAGGCAGCTGTGGAGTGAAATTCCTTCTGTGTGTGAGGCAGGGCTGCCCTTCCCAGCTTTTTGCTGCCACTGAAGTTGTCCTCAGCTCCCTTCCAGGTGTCACCAGACAAGGGGGAATGGCTTCACACTGGAAGGGAAAAGGTTTAGATGGGATATTGGGAAGAAATTCCTCCCTGTGAGTGTGGTGAGGGGCTGGGATGGAATTCCCAGAGAAGCTGTGGCTGCTCCATCCCTGGCAGTGTCCAAGGCCAGGCTGGACGGGGCTTGCAGCACCCTGGGATAGTGGGAGGTGTCCCTGCCCATGGCTGGGGTGGAACTGATCTTTAATTTCCCTTGCAACCCAAACCACTCTGGAATCCTACATAACTTGGAAGAGCTCCTTCCTCCCCAGTGCCCAGCATCATCGAAGAGTTCCCTTGGAAAGGGAAAAATGAGTGGATAGTGACCATTCCAAGGGAGAATCCTGCTTTAATAAGAGTACATCCGAGCCTTCAGCTTCCAGCAAAAACCTCAAACTGCAGAACAAACAGCTGGCAAACGGGATTTTACAAACGGGGATAACGAAACTATCTTTGTGTGTGAATATGACAAACCACCCAGTGCAATAATAACAAAATGAACTGTCTAGTGCAACACAACAGGAGTGCTTCACCTGGAATGTTTCACCCGGGTGTTGAAGGAAAACAAGACATTTGTGATGCTGCAGGGCCCTTTCCTCGGGGTGATTTTGGGCAGATCTGTGAGATGGTGACAAGTGTGCTCTCAATGTTCCTCGTGGATGCTCCAAGGGCGCTCATTATCTCCCGTTTAAAGGAGTTTGCTCACATTTCAGCCTCAGCAGGCCTGCAGGGAGCTCCCCCGGGATGAACTCTTTGGCCATCTCCTCTTTCTGCAGCTCGGCTTCCATTTCAGCTGGGCTGGGTTGGAAAGTGATTACCTGGAAGGGGTTGGGTTACCCTGAGCCTCAACAAAGGCAGCACCAGATGCTCAAGAAACATTTTAATCACGAGCTTGGAGCTTTTCTGCTCTTTCAGGAGCTGCTCACAAGCTCCCATGGCTCAGGCTTTGAGCTGGCTGGTTTTGTTCTGGAGCCTGAGGACCTTCCTCAGAGGTGAGTGGGTGACTTTTGTACAAGCAAACTACATTTTTGATTTGTTTTGCTGGGTTTTTGTTGTGTTTTGGGTTTTGATTTTTTTTTGGGGGGAGGTCATTTTTGTTTGGTTTGGTTTTGTTGTTGCTGGGTTTGGGGTTTTGTTTGTTTGTTTTGTTTAGGGGGGTTTTGTTTTGCTTTGTCTTTGTTTTTAGTTGCTGCTGATGCTCTTTCCTTTTCCTAGACAGCATTAAAGTTGGCAGTTTTTAGTTAATTTTGGTCATAGAGTGTGGCTGCACAATCCTTGTAGGAATTCATTCAGGAGATAAGACCCAGCAAGTGAGGGATGCATTCACCAAGAAGCTTTAATTTTCTAAATAGAGAACAAACAACAAAAATGTCAGTGTGCTGTGAAAACAACAATCCCAAGGTGCTTATTTGAGTAAGAAACAAAGGGGGGAAATCCTGGAACTTTCCTCCCCATGCTGCACACTCAGGTTTGGTTCCTTGTGAGGAGCTTCCTCTGAAATCCTCATGGTGAAACTAACTTTTAAAAACCAAAGTAATTCATTGGGACAGAGGCATGACAGAATCTAAACCTGATAGTATGAAATGCAAAAAGGGAGGTAATTGTTTGTTCAAATTTTTAAGTTCAGCTTTCAGGTGTCTCCTTTTTTGTGAAGAATTTATCACCTTCCTCTCATGGAATGTGATGCCAGGAGATTTCTTGAAGAGAGATGGGTAAATCTGCCTTTACTGTGTGGACTGAACAGCTGAAATTCAGAAGAGAAAGCAGTATTTGATTGAAATGATGGAATTCTGAAATTACAAACCGCAGAGCACCTCCTTTATCCCTTGGCTCTTTCCATCTGTGCTGCTTGAACTCTCCTGAAATCTGAGGGTTTCAGCTTCCTGGCAAACCAAACAAGACCTTTCCCAAAGCTGAGAAAGGCATGGAAAAGGCTCCCTGCTGCCTTTTCCAGAGCTGAATGGTTTAGTTTGATAAAGCATCTGAAATTGGGGGTTCCCCCAGGATTTTGTGCTTAGAAAATTTACTTAGAAATCTTAAGGGAGAAGATTTGAAACTTTTCTTAATTTTAGCCATCAGCACTTCAGGCTGAGTGTGATAACAGGCAGTGATATTGCATTGTGGTGTAATAAGTGTCTGTTTAGCTTGGAGTCTGGAGTATTTGTTAATTGCATCTTAAATTTATTTGATTTTATTTTTTTTTTTCTTCTCTTTCAGAGGTCTCTTCCCTCTCAGCTGACTGCAGCCTGGACTGCCAGAGCCACTGCCTCATAGACTGCAGGCAGGGGCATTATTACACAGCTGGCAACTGCCTGGAGTGCCCAGCAGGGTTCTAGTAAGTCCCTTGAAAAAAAGAGTTCAACACTCAGGGCATCTGACATTCTGAATATTCTGAGGGTGAGAATGCAGGGCTGGAGGTGAGGCACAAAGAAACCCCCACATAATGTCATTTTTATATATGTAAATAATCAGCCGAGCAGGAAAACCACTATATTTGAGTTAAAATCGGTGGTTCTGTAGCCAAAAGGGGTTTGTTTGGTTATTTTTTGAGCAGTGGGCGAAGGGGGATGTTCCTGTATTTACACAACCCCCATGCTGGCTGATTGGGGATGGACTTCAAAAGGAATTGAAGAATTTCATTTTATAACCTCGTCATTTTTTGATCCAGCTGCCCTGGAGGCCAAGCAGCTCCAAGGAAATGCCCACTGGGAACTGCCAATGAACTGACCGCTCAGGGAAACCTCTCAGCCTGCCAGGTGAGCTGAAGACAAGAAAGCAAATAACATTCTTTTTGCCTCTACTCCCACGTATTTTGAACCATCTGATCTCTGCCTTCTCCTCAACCTCCTCAACTCCTGCCCCCAAATCCCACCCTGGGCATCCCTGGGAGTGGTGTCCAACCCCTCCTGGAGCTCTGGGACCCACAGGGATCAGCAATTCAACTGCTGCCCCCAAATCCCACCCTGGGCATCCCTGGGAGCCGTGTCCAACCCCTCCTGGAGCTCTGGGACCCACAGCAATTCAACTCCTGCCCCTGCACAAGACCCTCCAGATTTTTGCAGCCTGCTTTGAAGTTTTTCAGGAAACCCCTGCACTTTTGGGCTCCGAGGAAGCAGGTTGTGCCTCCAGGTATCCAGCAAGGAGCTCTGCCCTCCATGCAGATGGAAAAAGCTCCTGTGGGGGTGCTCTGAGAGGTTGAAAACGATCCGAGATCCTTTCTGGCACCGGAGCTGGGGCTCTCTGGAGCCGCTGGTTCACATTATTCGTGTGGAATCCTGTGCTTGTGTGGCTGTGCTGCTGTGCCTGCAGGTTTGTCCCCGCGGCTACCTCAGCCTGGAGAGCAGGGCTGGCTGCCGGCCGTGTCCCCAGGGATACTCCTGCGACCCGGGCACGGGCACACTGAGGAGCTGTGGGCCCGGCCAGCACTCGCCAGAGGGCCAGCTGGGCTGCAGGGAGTGCCCGGAGGGACACGTCTGCCCCGACGGACGGAGCACGCAGGTACGGAGAGGGAGACTCCTCCTGCTTGTCAGCAAAGAGAATTCCCTGGCTTAATAGCGGGATGTGGACCTTGAGTCATCAAAGGAAAGCATTCAGAGCAGTTCATGACTTAGATCTAAGACTCAGAGAGCCACAGAATATCCTGAGCTGGAATAGACACATCAGGATCATCAAATCCAGCTCCTGGCCCTTACAGATACCCCAAAATCCCACCCTGGGCATCCCTGGGAGCCGTGTCCAACCCTTCCTGGAGCTCTGGCAGCCTCGGGGCCGTGCCCGTTCCCTGGGGAGCCTGGGCAGTGCCAGCACCCTCTGGGGGAAGAACCTTTCCCTGACAGAAATATCCCTCAATTAAAAGAAATAAATACTTTTCATCTGAATTATGGCAATGTTAGAGCTCAGATTTCCTGCCACCATGAAAACCCTCAGATGAGCACTCAGACTTGGAGTTTGAGGGACCCTTTTTGCATCTAGAAATTGTCATTGGAGAATAGAGTCGAAGTAGTGCAGGGCAGAGAACAAAGAATGCAGTAATGGGTTTTTTTCCTGACTCAGGCCTCCCTGGGACAATACTTTTGGGCCCAAATTAGACCTTTTTCTGCTGTGAATTTGTGTTTTTCCCCTCAGCACTGTTTGGCAGGTCAGCAGCCCAACCCCACTCGCACCCTCTGTGTCACCTGCACTCCTGCTTCAGCTGAGGACACCGGGGCCTGCCAGCCCTGCCCAGCAGGTAAATCCATCTCACAAGGCTCTTCTGTGCTCATTAAAACACAGAATTTAAGGAGGCTAGGGTGGCATTTTGCTCTGGTAACACTTCCCTGACTCAGTGGGACAGAGGGAGCTTCCTTGTGTTATGGCAAAACT
The DNA here is from genome assembly GCA_013390105.1 of Tichodroma muraria. NCBI lineage: Eukaryota > Metazoa > Chordata > Aves > Passeriformes > Sittidae > Tichodroma > Tichodroma muraria. Next base: position 78,344 of record WAAG01074590.1, read on the forward strand.
GGAGGTTAAAATTAATTCCTGGGACAAAGCAGCTGCTGCTGCAAAGAGCTCCTGGAGGGCAGAAATGAAAGTGAGGGAACACCAAGGATCCCAGCTGCTGGTTTTGAGAGTTTCTGGGAGAGGTGCAGCTGATGCAGCCCCGGGATGGAAGCCAGAGTGTGCAAACGTTGCTGAGCAACGAGGGAAGCTTTTGGGTTCTCTTCTCACACAAAAACCAGAGCTCTCACTCTCTGATTCTTAACTGATCATCTGTAAAATTGATTTACGTACAGTCAGAGCTCCCGCCACTTCAGGCCTTGATTCACTGGCTATCACAAGTACCATTTACTGTGAGAGCTGTAGGCATTAGGGACCAAAGAGGGGAACACTGATTTTCTTACCTAATTTCCCTTTCTGCTCGACACTCTCAAAGAAACCCAAACAAGCCCGTGCAGAGGAAATTGCTGTATGTTGTTGATGGTGTCACTGAGATGCAGAATGAGGCAGCAGGGGAATAGACTGAGAAGGTTTTGTTGAAAACCATTGCCTTTTGAAATTCTGCCTCTTCAGCGAGAGGGCAGGAGAAACCTTCCAGTACTGAATGGCCATGGGCCACAGTTTCCCTATAAAGAGAGAGTTTTCTGCAGAATTAAAATCCTGGCATGTCCCAGACAGTGAGCATAAGCCCAGTGAGGGTTTGGTACTCCAAGATGAGCTTATTCTTTGTGCTTGTTCCCTGTGAATTATCCCTCCACGTAAATCCTGTCCTGTCCTTCAACACAGCCCCTGGCAGGGGAAGTTTGGGGCCAAAGGGAGCAGCAATATCACCAACCATTCCCTGCACACACCCTCAGCCTCAATGCCCATTTCCCTGCCCACCTGAAAAAAAGGCCTGATGGAGAGTGGGGTGTAGCTGTCAGCTTGTAAAAGGATCAGCAGTTGGCAATCTGAGGGGAATCTTCCCTCTCTTCCAAGCCCTGGATTGCCACAGGAGATGATTCCAGCAGCAGCTCCAGGTGCCTCCTGCAGAGCAACCAAGCTCAGTAACTCAATTCTGACGTCTGTAATTAGAACCCCTCCTATTAAATAATGAACTCCTGTGCTCTGGGCACCTCGCCTGCTGTCCAGAAAAAGGGTGAATGGAAAAGCTAAAGAGACCAGGATCTCAGTAGTTCAGTTAGAAAACAGGGGGGAGGGAATAGAAGCAGGATTTCTGTTATTTCCAGTGCCCGGGGTCCAGTACAAACACAGACTATCCCGTGCTGGATTTCAGTGTTCTTAAATCCAAGCCCCCCGGACCAATCCCAAAGCCCTGAGGTGATAAGGAGTCAGGATTCCATCACCAGCCTGAGATTCCCATGTTCTTTTCTGTGCTCTGACCGATTTTAATGACACATAATCTGTGTATTTAGTGTTGCCTGCGTGAGAGAAGTGCACAGTGATGGATTTCAGCATAGCAGTGGCTCAGTTAATCCTGCTTCCTTTTTCTTTCTGCTCTTCAAACACCCATCTGGAGTTTAGGAAACCATTTGATGATCAGGTTCTGCAAAAACTTAATTGGGAAGAGCAATTAATTCTAGGTGGATGTCACCTTCTTGTCTCAGTGTGCAACTGGCAGCAGGATTTGAAGGGAGAGATCCTGTATTGAACTGGGGAGAGCAATGGTGCTTGGGAAAATATTAGGAACACCTCAGCTGATCTTTAATCTCCATGATCACGGAGACAGCAGAAGAATTCGAGTAGAAAGAGACAACAATTAACTCTAACCATGTTAATAAAACTAATTTAGCCAGAAATTTCACTGTATGTTTTGAATTTAAAAACATCATTATGTGTTAAACGTTTGAATTTCCCCTGCCAGCTCAGCTTTACAAAAGGAAGGAACTTTTAGGCAGGTAGAGCCTAGAATGCCCAGAAAAAAAATTAAACAAATTTTTTTTGTTCTAATTCTCTCCAGGTCACTTCTGTCCTGATGGCCTCGAGGTCCCTCCATGCCCAGCTGGGAGCTTCAAGCCCAAGGAGGAAGTTCCCAGAGCCGGCAGCAGTTCCTTGCCAGGTCTGTATCCTAAAATTTTAATTTTGGGCCTGCTGAGGTCACCCAGCAGGTCAGTTGTGATGAAAAACTCAGGAACTTTCTGTTTTTAAAGCTCTTTCGACAGCAGCTTTGCAGGGGAGGCACTTTTTTAACACTTAGTGAAATTTTCCAGCACAGCCTCCTCACTCAGATTCCTTTCCAAGCTCTCTCCTGAGTGGGAGCAGAGGAGGAACACAATGAAAGCTGAGCATCCCAAAGGAAAGGGGTTCTGCTTTCGTGTTTGAACCACTCACAGCAGTCCTCATCCCATTCTTGCATTCAGGGGAAATGAGGTTACAGATCAGGGAAACCTTTTATATTGTACCAGCCAAAAACGCACTGGAATTGCTGCCTTCAGAAGCTGCTGAGGCCCTGCCCTTAAACTGAAAAATTCCAAGCAGGTGAAGGAGTTTGTAATGTTTGTAATGTTCTAAGTGCTGCAAGGCAGCAGCACAAGGCTTCCCCAGATTTCCAGCTGTGATGCTTCCTTCTAAATATTTTTGTTTTGGTTTGGTTTTCTAAGCCAGTAGAACTTTGTTTTGTACACACAGCACTGAGTCACCCTAATGACTGGGAAGTGTGGGGAAAGCGAGGAGATTTTCCTTTAGTTATGGTGAAATTAAGTTTAAAAGGCAGAATAATAGAGGTTTGTTAGTCTTTACTGGTGTCAAATCTTTGCTTAGACATGGAAAGGGAGCCCTGGCTTTCTAATCACATGTGGCTGAGGCTCCCTCTGCCCAGGTTTGAGCAGCTCAGAGCATCTCACTGTCTCTCACAAAGGTGTAAAAATTCCCCTCTGTCTTTAACAATGCTGTATAAATAGGAAAATAGAGGGAAATTCAGGGAATGAGCTCAATCCACCAAAGTAAACCTTGTCCCAAGCCCAGAATGTTTTATCCAGGGTCACAAATTCCAGCCAGGAGCACAAACCTGGAGTTCAGGTGCTCGGTCTCCCTTTGCATCTCTTGGCTTCTTCCCCTCGTGTGCTGAGAAAATAATTATCTCCCTCAAATCAAGCCATATCTTTGTTTAGCTGGTCATTTCTTTTCCAGCAAATGACTCAGCTGCTAAAGTGTCTTGAATGTTAAATGATTTTACTTTGCTCAAAAGGCAAGTCCAGGAAATTGCTGCCTTCCACCCACTCCTGGAATTAAAACCAGGAATGCATTTCCGTGGTGCAGCAAGGAGCAAACCTCACATCACATCAAGGCAGCCAAATTCAACAGACAGGGCCAGTGGCATCTGAAAACAAAATCATTGTAGGAGCTGCACAGTAAATTAGAGTTTAAAAACTCCTTGGGTTTAATAATGTAAGCTGTTGTGCTGTGCCCGTGCTGCTATATATAACAATGTTGTCATCTCTCCTAAGGAACACTTGGCAAAGGCAGGATCATTCCTGATGCCACAGGATGCAGGGAGAAACTGAGAAGCCACAGGATGTTCCAAATGCACTGCCCTGATGGCCTTGCTGTGCTCACTCCCTGCACTGCTGTGTGTCAAGTGTGACAAACTTGTTTTCCAGTGGAACCAAATGTCACATTTATTGCACAGCAACAGGTCCAGCCTGGTCCTGCAGAGCAGATAAAAGCCTGGGTCAGAGGTAACATGCTTAGATTGGCCAGAGGAGCTGTGGCTGCCCTGGGAGTGTCCAAGGCCAGGCTGGGGCAGCCTGGGATGGTGGGAATGCCCCTGCCCATGGCAAGGATGGGATGGGATGAGTTTTAGGGTCCTTTCCAGCCCAAACCGTGCTGGGGTCCTCTGCTGTAAATCTGCTCCCTCACTGATCTCATGTGAAGTGTCCAGGCAGCCTCTGTTCAACCTGTTCTAAACTCCATCATCTCCAGAAAGTCAGGCAAGAATTGGGAATTTTCTGCCCCTATGCCCACGTGGTTCTGTAAAATCACCGTCCTGCTGGATTTGCTGGGGGTGCAGACCCACATCAGGAAGCTTTTGTCAGCTTAAGGCTGAGTTTTGAGTGGGTCCCACAGCTCCCTGAGTTTGCAGCCCCCTCAGGTGTGTTGGTTCAGCTGTGCTCAGTGCTGGGGAATTTTATAGTCTGGAGAAATTCAGGTTTCATCCTGCTGAGGTTTTCCCACCTTGTGCCCCTCTGGGCTGTGTGGTGTAAATGTAAGGAGGAAATAATGAGATTTCTCTGAGGGGTGAAGTGAGCAAGTGGGTGGAAGGCAGAGGGGGAGACAAGCCCAAAACTCACTTTGTACCCTGAGGATTCCCAGCCTGGCCCTGTGCCTTCAATCTGCGGAGGGGTAAGCCTGGATTTTAACAAATCCTGATATTTTTTGGGAGCTGTAAGGCTCTGTTGCAGCCTGCAGAGGCACACACACACACCAGGGCACAACTGAGGCTTGACAAACTCGGGTTTGGAGCAGTGTCCAGCCTGGCAGTTCTCCATCCTCAGGCAGCATTTTCCCTTCCCCTGGAATTGCTCTGTTTGCTTTAGGAAGGCCTGGCTCAGGAGGAGAGCAGCCACTCCTGGGCTGAACTTGTGTTTCCTTTATTTGGGAAGGTTTTGTAGTGAAATGCACTTTCTAAACACGCTAACAGCAGCCAGGGGTCATTGTTTTATTACGTATTGATCTTGCTTTAGGTTGCAAAACGAGCACCTTTTGTTTAACACGTGGGATTTTAGGGATGATCACAGCTCGGGCTGGTTGTCATCTGAGCAGCTTTGCACTGAGTTTATCTCCAGCCTGCAAAACCCCTCCATCTCCCCGGATTCAGACATGGAAACAGCCCGGTTTTCCTGGGAACCCCAGGCTCTCTCCCAGCTGAGCCCCAGGCATGGTGATTATTATCTGTACCTGCACCAGAGGCTGTGCTCAGGCTGATGGGTTTGTTTGTGTTTTAACACCTCAATTCTTACCAGAGCAGACGGGTTTAGTGCTTCCAGGACTAAATTCAGCTAATCCAACACCACCACCTCCTGGCTTTGCAGGAACTTTATCCCCGGTGTGGATGAACCTCCACCAAATGTCCTTGCTGCAGGTGGAAGCAGAGGTGAAATATTTTGTAGGACGCTCTGACCTCAGCAGGTCATAATCCCTTTCTGACCCTAAATACCTCTCTCTTCAGGAGCTGGCTTGTGTTTGAAGTGCCCTGCTGGGTATTTCTGCCCTGCTGGAGCCAGCTTTCCTGTGCCCTGCCAGCCAGGGACACACAACCCTCTGCCAGGACAGGATGAGGCTGCTGACTGCAGAGCCTGCCCAGCTGGGAGGGCTTGCACCCAGGCTGGCCTGGCTCAGCCTGACACAGAGTGCTCAGCAGGGTAAGCCTGGATTATTTCCTCCCTTCTTCATGTCCGTGCAGGCATTTCACTTCCACATCTTTTGCTTTGAGATGTTTTTTCTGCTTTTCCCTACTCGCCTTTCCCTC
>WAAG01074592.1:3581-18412 GCA_013390105.1 Tichodroma muraria
AAAAAAAAAGCTGTCCAGATCAATCTCAGCAAGCTGGAAAAATTAGGTGAACCTCAGTGGAGTGGAGACAAAAGTGAAGTTCTGCACTAGAGGTTGAATAGTCCCATGTGGCAGTAGAGGCTGGGGTCTGCCTACCTAAGCATAAGTGTTTTGACCACATGATCCCAGAAACTCTTTTCCAGCCTAAATTATTCTATGAACCTTTACAACAATAACAGTTAAAAAAAATATGTGCAATTTGACAGAGTGGATGAGGGGAAGACCTACTGTATGTAATTGGCATACTTTAAAAGAAATTACATGAAATCTTATTTATTCTTTTCTCCTCATAGGATTAAAATTGTCTGTAAACAAACTTCTTGACACTGGATTTTATTTAACTCATCGCTTATAGCTCTTAACTTGTCTTCAGCTACTCTTCAGTTTTAATTAATTGCCTTGTTCTTGTCATGAAATCAAATTAGAGTGTACACAGAATAGTTATTTATTATTCTAAATTATATCTTCCTTTATTCTGAAATTCCAATAGGTGGAGAGTTACCATTCTAATTGCTCCCAACAAAAAACATACAAGAGTAAAGTTTAAATCACGTATTTCTACTGTCCTAATTGCCAGCTAACTGTTGGGATTTGATCCAAACAGAACTCTCTCTGGAGTCAAAGGAAAAGTCTTACAATTTAGACAACCTGTAGGATTGGATTAAATATGCTAAGGGAATGGGTGTTCACTGTTTGCTAGAGAGGGACCATGAATAACTAACTAACCATGAATAACTAGCTAATGAACATCAAATTTCTACACAGGTAATTGAATTATTATCGTGGTTTCTCCCATGTTTATTCTAAGTCATGTAGTTCTAATCTTGTGGGCCTAAAGCAATACAAAACTGAGGTAAGAATATGCCCATGCATTGTGTAAACTCCTTCAGTGGAGTATTTATGTTGGAAACTGTGTACCAACTGGAAGTACTAAGATTAAACATTGACCACTTGCAAGATTTTTAGTTTTGTACCTCTGTGAGCCTCTTGTCGCATAGACACAGCAGGCCTGACATGGAGGTGCCTGCATGGCCTTCTCTGGAATCCTGAAGTCTGCCAGAGAGACATGTGTGACCTTGGTGACAGCTGCCCCGTGTCACCAGGGCATCCCTCCCGCGTTACCGGCTGGGTGGCTCACGGCTGCTGCCACCCACAGTGTCTGGTGTCTGGAAATGTGGCAGCCAAGCAACAAAGGGTCACGTAATATGTGAAGGCACCTGCCTGTGGCTGTGTGTGTTACCCTGTTTGGCTAGAATCTGTTTGCACACAACTGAGGCTTTACTCTTAAGATTAAAAATTTTAATTGCTATACAGTTTTTCCTTAGAAGTGGGATAGTACAAGTCAATATTCCTCATGGCCATTTAAATACCATTTTCTGTGCAAATTGACCTTTTGGTTTCAGAGCTTTGATTACCCTGTGAAATGGAGTTATCAAGGGCAAGGAGCTTATCAGATGTCTTAATGAGCCCAGATAGCACTGTGCAATTTGAGTCTCAAAAGCAGTATAAATGCATTAGTTTGGCACAATACCAGACTGAAGACAGTGTCAGGCAGCTCCTTGTACTGAGGCCTTTTAACCAGTTCTGGGCTGACTGTTGAGGGCCATTACTGATAAACCATGCTATGTATATCTATAAGATCAGTCTTCTAACCTGCACTGCATTGAACAATATTAAAAAAACCCAAACAAATCCACATGCCTATTTTTTTCTAATTCTGAGGAGCATTTCTCTCTTCCAAATGGTCACATTTGCATGAAATTGCACATAATTGTTTCCCTCATTTGTTTTAGAATTTCCCATTGTTAATAAATATTGATGAGCAAAACAGGTTTCTGCCAAATTCTAACTGTAACTCTATTGCTGGCTGCAGCGAACAACAAATTTCTCTGTGGAAAGTCAATACAAAAGACTTCAGGTAGTTGATTTAGACAAAGGCATTACAGGAATTCAGCTTCAATCCAGGGCAAACCTGAAGGACTTCATAAAGTGTGGTTGGCCTGATTTCTTGTTGTGATTACACTTTATTGCTTTTTTCCTAGACTACTCTTAGTTTTATTTGTTTATGAAAATGAGTCCTCTTATTTGTACATGAGATTTTATTTCATTGGTTCAGTACACCGCTAGCCAATATGAAATCCAGATCCACATGAGGACTTGGTGAAGAAAGTTATTCAGGTAGTAAGTCCATTTACACTTTTGGTGAATAATGGCTAGATATCAAAACTCAAAGCACTGACATCCTGTGGCTATGGATTTTGTGCAAAATACCCAAGTAGAGTAAGACAAAAAGAAAATATGCAAAAAAAATATTTGAAGTGTTTGCATATGCCTGACAAGGAACAGATTTTAATGTCTATTTCTCTATTAGAAATACAGACGTTTTTTCATTACAGTTTCTGAACTCATGGCAGCCCTGTATATTGACAGTATTTGTTGTTGGTACATTCAGATTTTTACATCTATAAGCACAGGAAAAGACAGGTACTTCATCCTGCATGAGTGGAGAATATGCCTGTTGCAACTGACCCAATCTGTTAGTGAAAACAGATGTTCTCTGTGTTGTATTCTCTATATTCACTAGGGTTATTGATGTCAGAAGGGTGCAAATATGTGGGAGGGAGAGCTAATTATGTTAATACAAAGCATAATTTCAAAGAGTGAAATAATAGCAGTAATAATAGTAATAGTAATAGTAATAATAGAAATTTAGTCTGGATCTCAGTGAAAATGTCATGGCGTAGAATATTCACCTACAGTTAGTTTCAGAAACCGTATTTTATGGCACATTTTAAAAACAGATAAGAGAAGGAAAGACATTGGTAAATACTAAAAGATAGCAAATATTCAGTAAATGCTACTTTGGGAAAAAGTTTTTTTGCAGGAAGAAATCATTAGATCCTTTTCATCACTGAATTTCACTTTTCTTAAAATGAAAATCTATCAGGATGTTTTCTGCAAATCCTGAAAGCAAGAGGCTAGAAGAAATTAACATTTTTCAGATGTATTTTTGACACATGCTTTCCAAGCTGATGTAAGAAATTGTGGGAGATGGACTGGAACGTGACAGTTCCAGTGTAACTGTCAAGATCTAACCAAAAAGCACAGAAAAGAAACACTAATGGCTGTGAACCACATTCCTCAGAACATCTTCAACCAGTCTGCACTAATAACAGAGCAGGTACCCCTTGGTGATGACACTGCGTAATTTATAGAGCACATACCACATGTAATAGGTTACCTCTATCACCAGCAATAGTGAAATCAAAACATCTAGGCTGACATAGACAGATTTGTATTCCCACCTCCCCACTTTATAAATAGCAGCCAAAAGAGCTATAAGCAGCTGTCAACATGAATCTTATTCATCTGTCCAACAGCTAGTACTTTTCATGCCACTGAATATCTAAATGGGCAGGTTCCGCTCCTATGAAGCATTTAAAAGAATTTAAAGAGGTTGTCATTCTGACACTTTAGATCAGAACATATCTGTTATTTATACTGTGTGCATTAGTGCTTGTGCTTGTGTGTGTATTTTAGCCCCATATAAACACAGGCCGACTTTTTACCTCACTCAGCTTTTCCTGAGTTTCTGTTAAGCGAATAGATTATTAACTTCTCCCTGAGACTTTGTGGGCCAGCTTCCCTCCACAGGAAAAAAAAATAATTATGACCAACTTACAAACAAAGAAAATTGACATTTAAGGAATAAATGTCTATGGACCATAAAGTAATACCTTCTAACATCACCTATTTCAACACTTAGCTTGAAAGAGGTGGGACAGAGGTGTTGTTAACCTTATTTTAGTTATTCACGTATTAAAGAAAAGGAGAGTGGGAAGACCAAGGTCTCCAATTAACAAGGTATCAATTCTGGTTTTGCTGAAACCAATGTGACTAGAAGTGAAAGGATAGAAGAGCACGGGCACTCATCCAGAATGTATAAAATTGTGTGTTTACATTTTGAAGTTTATTTCTTTATTTTCTATGGAGTAATTAATATGATTGGGAGACCCAACATATCCAATACCTGATATATAGTTAAGGATATTGGATTCACAATAGACCATGGATATTTCAACAAATGTATTGCCACAATCTTTTCTGCTGTGTAAGGAAGTCACTGAACAACTCCCTCCTCCTTCTTTCCCGCAGCTGTGCTGGCTGTGGCCAATAACTCCATTGTCTTTCAGGTCATTTTCAATACCTCGCAGAATAATCTTCTCCATAGATTTACCAGGCAGTGAAGTGAGACAGTAACAGTGACAGGCCTGTGGTCTCTAGGGTTTTCTTTCCTGTTCTTGAAAATCAGGATAACATTGTCCAGCTTCTAATCAGCTTGGTCCTCTTGCTTGTCAGCATCAAGACTGCTGAAAAATCATCAAAAGATGTTTTGTGATGACATCACCCAGTGCTTTGAGGATCCTTGGACAAACGCCATCAGACTCCATAGATTTCTAGGGATCCAGCTGTGGAAGACAGGCAAAAAATGAGTTAAATACTTCTGCCTTGTACATGTCCCTGTTTTTGAGATGACCATCCTAATCCTATAATGGATTAAATGTTATTTTTACACTGTTTATTGCCATTATTGTATTCGAAAAAAAAACCTTATTGCTCCCTACAGTTCTGGAAGCTTCAACTTGAGTTTTGGCCACATGAATTTTCTTCCTACAGTGGTAAGCAGCATCTCCATATTCTTTCGATGCCACTAGACTTTGCTTCCACCAATTGATTCACATGGAACATATACTGTTACTGGAACTCTTGGATAGCTGTAACAAAAAAACAATAAGAAAAAAAAAACCACAATATTTGCCTGTCACCACAGCCAGAAAGCAATATCCTTACCCTCCAATACTTACAGTATTGTCAGTGCAGCTCCCTTTTCATGTCTGTATGTGCATGACTAAATTACGTTTTTTTTCTTGCTCTGAAACATGAAATGTAGGATGTTATTTCATATCATACAACTACTGAATTGGCAGGCATGGAATTGTATTAGCTTTTCAGTAAATTTAACTGAAATTTTCCTCTGTAGTGGTGCTAACATTTTAAAGGGAATTTTAAGATAAGATGCAGTCAGCCATGGTTTGTCTGGTTATAGAACTACACTGATAGGAACGTATCAGGGATCAAGAATTAAATGCTAGGCTCTAAGAAGCTGCATGTCACAGGAACTCAGTGTAGATGTAGGACTAAGAACAATTTTGTTCCCTTTGATAAGACGAAGAAAAGATTGATGATTAGATGTCTCAAGCCTTCACATACAGTTGTTATTGTAGTGAAAAAATTAAGGTTATCTTCAAAGAAGTATTTAAACCTTTTTAAAGTGTGATTAGTCTTCCTTTGAATGTAATGCAGTTAATCTTTTGCTCAGAGGTAGACACATCCCTCAAAATGCCTTGAAACAATGGGAAACTAATTAAATTGGTCCAAAGTCTATTAGTTAAATAAATTGAACAGAATCACTTAAAAAAGCATTGATGGTAGTAACAGGATGACTGGTGGGGTCTGTCCTGGTCCACCAAATGAGACTCAGGCAAAAAATTATGTGCTGTGGATGGGGGTAAGACAAAGATGCCCACACTGTTAGTCATGAAAGTGAACTCACCACCCACTCCTACAATATTTCTTTCCCTTTTCTATATGAATCTCCATATGGTGGAGTGAGTATTTGAATACAGAGGAGCTCCACAGTCTTTCTACTGCTCTTGAGAGTAGATGAGAGACCAGTAAACTGCATGTCATGCATGAAACCCAGGAGCAAAGATGCCTTAGAGTCTTTCACTTGTTACTGCATGCAAGTTTTCATCATAGAGGGGAAACTGTAGGGACACATGTGTGATACAGGTGTCAAAATAATATGGCTAATGTTCAAGGCACAGGAATTGACAGTTTAGAAGAGAGATGGAATAATCTGAAAGTGGATGTGATGAAACAATGAGATGATAACATACAAAAAAGAGGCAAGATGTCTTAAGAGTAGTTTTCAGTAGGGTTTCTGAACCAGCAACTTCTGGAAGGATTTTCAGATAGAATAAAAGTGTAAGTGTGATGTAAATTTAAAAAGAATATCAGAGACACATAAAAAATTGTAAAATGCTGTTGTTACTCTTCCAGATGACTACTGTGTTGGGTTTACATGTCAAGGTTCTGGTAGTGGGGTCTACAGGTGTGGCTTCAATGAGAAACTGCCAGAAGCTTCTGCAGCTCCAAAATGGACCCACTGCTGGCCAAGGCCAAGGTCACCGGCAACAGTGGAGCACCTCTGAGATAACAGATTTAAGAAGAAGGAAACGCTACTGTGTAATTGCAGCGGAAGAGAGAAGTAAGAATATGTGAGATACAGCCCTGCAGACACCAAGGTTGGTGAAGAAGGAAGGGCAGAAGGTGCTCAACATATCAGAGCAGAGATTCCCCTGCAGACCATGGGGAGGACTGCGGGGAGACCGGACTGTGGAAGACTGTCTTCCTGCAGCCCATGGACATCAGCCACAGAGCAGATATTTACATTAAGCCTGTGGAGGACTCCATGCTGGAGTAGGTGGTTGTCCAAGGGAGGCAGCGTCACTGTGGGAATCCCATGTTGGAGCAGGCTCCTGGCAGGCCTGTGGACCCATAAAGAGAGGACCCCACGCTGGAGAAGGTTTACTGGCAGTATTTGTGACCACATGGGGTACCCACCCTGGAGCAGCCTGTTCCCGAAGGACTGCACCCTATGGAAGAGAGCCACATTGGAGCACTTTTGTGAAGAACTGCAGACCATATGAAAGAGAACGTCAACTTCAAATTACAGAAATTCATGGAGGACTGTCTCCTGTGGGAGCTATGTGAGGAGCATGTGAGGAATCCTCCCTCAGGAGGAAGAAGGAGAAGAAACAACATATGATGAACTAACCACAATCTCCATCACCCTGAGCCAGTGGGAGAGAGGAGGGAAAGAAAATTCAGACTAAAATTTAACCAGGAAGAAGGGAGCAGTGGACAGAAGGTATTTTCAAGATTTGACTTTAGTTCTCATCCCTCTATTCTCATTTGGTTGGCAATAAATTAAACTGATTTCCCTGCATTTTGCCCATGACAGGTGAGAGATCTCTCCCTGTCTTTATCTCAACCCACAAGCCTTTAGTTATATTTTCTTTTCCTTGTCCAGCTGAGGAGGGGAGCGACACTGTGGCTTTGACAGGCACCGGATATCCAGCCAGGGTCAAACCACTATAACTATATATGCAATTATGTCATATTGTTACAGTTCCTTTAATTATTCTCTGTTGAAAATTATTTATAAAGTCTGAAGGGAGCATGCAAGAGTTTAAAATTTTCATGGAAACCATGAAATCCATTTTCTACTAACTTCCTCCTTCTGCCAGATGGATTTTTCACTGTTACTGCACACATTGACAAGTGAGAACTTTGTCATTTCCTAAAAGTGCTGATGTGAGCCCTCCTACTTAGTTTGAAATCTGTGTCTGAAGTTGCTTTTCTTGCATCTCTTGACTCAATTTCTTGCCTACCACAGTAGTGAAAAAAGACAACATTTATGAAATATACACTAAAATACGGACAGTGTTTAGCATTCCTATGACAACATTCTAAATTTCTATGTTTTTCTAGACTCTATTACAGTGAAATAATGGACTGCCACTTCTTAGAGGCAGAGAGCTCTCAGCCCCAGAATGCCTATTAAAACACCTATCAAGCTGGTATTTAGGGCATTTGATGGGCATGTGGGAGTCCCCAGTTAAGATTGTTTGCTCTGCAGTCATCTGAATAAGACAGTGTAGGTTACTGTATACTATACCCTCCACTTCCCAGATAAAATACTAAGGTATTATCCTGTGGACCAATAAAAGTAGTGCCAAAAAGTGGGTTATCTCCAATAAGGATGATTAAGAGAAACTTTTACAATTCTTGAGGACTAAAGAATAGCCTGAACTTGACAGAGCAGTGACCTGTACCTCCACCCTTCTGTCTCCCCAGCAAGTACCTTTCAAATCACTTCATAGTCCAAACTGTACTTTAACATATTTAGTTAAAATATTTCTATCTCAATCCAGCATTTAGCCAGTATAACACACTATATTCAACTATGTTTTCAAGAACATACTAACTGTTATGTTCAGTTATATTTCTGAGGTGATTGCAGAAGTTGGAGAGATATTGTAAACACACTGTTGTACATCCAGTAGGAGCTTCCCCAGTCCATGCCAGAATAGATCTCAGTACAGTAAATTTTGGTGAAAAAATGTGCATTGCTCTAATTCAGTCAGACTTATCTCTTATTTTGTCAATTTGTCAAGAAAATATCAGTAATATAATTTGACAGTAAATAATTCAGATGGCTTAGCAGGAGATAAATGAGCTTGGTGACAAAATATATATGATGTTACTTGCCTTAATATTTGATGTATGACATTTCAGTGATAAAGTACACCACATCTAATAGCTTTGCTGTAGGTCAGAGTGGAAAAGCCAGAAAAATTCATTTTTTGTCNGAGATAACAGATTTAAGAAGAAGGAAACGCTACTGTGTAATTGCAGCGGAAGAGAGAAGTAAGAATATGTGAGATACAGCCCTGCAGACACCAAGGTTGGTGAAGAAGGAAGGGCAGAAGGTGCTCAACATATCAGAGCAGAGATTCCCCTGCAGACCATGGGGAGGACTGCGGGGAGACCGGACTGTGGAAGACTGTCTTCCTGCAGCCCATGGACATCAGCCACAGAGCAGATATTTACATTAAGCCTGTGGAGGACTCCATGCTGGAGTAGGTGGTTGTCCAAGGGAGGCAGCGTCACTGTGGGAATCCCATGTTGGAGCAGGCTCCTGGCAGGCCTGTGGACCCATAAAGAGAGGACCCCACGCTGGAGAAGGTTTACTGGCAGTATTTGTGACCACATGGGGTACCCACCCTGGAGCAGCCTGTTCCCGAAGGACTGCACCCTATGGAAGAGAGCCACATTGGAGCACTTTTGTGAAGAACTGCAGACCATATGAAAGAGAACGTCAACTTCAAATTACAGAAATTCATGGAGGACTGTCTCCTGTGGGAGCTATGTGAGGAGCATGTGAGGAATCCTCCCTCAGGAGGAAGAAGGAGAAGAAACAACATATGATGAACTAACCACAATCTCCATCACCCTGAGCCAGTGGGAGAGAGGAGGGAAAGAAAATTCAGACTAAAATTTAACCAGGAAGAAGGGAGCAGTGGACAGAAGGTATTTTCAAGATTTGACTTTAGTTCTCATCCCTCTATTCTCATTTGGTTGGCAATAAATTAAACTGATTTCCCTGCATTTTGCCCATGACAGGTGAGAGATCTCTCCCTGTCTTTATCTCAACCCACAAGCCTTTAGTTATATTTTCTTTTCCTTGTCCAGCTGAGGAGGGGAGCGACACTGTGGCTTTGACAGGCACCGGATATCCAGCCAGGGTCAAACCACTATAACTATATATGCAATTATGTCATATTGTTACAGTTCCTTTAATTATTCTCTGTTGAAAATTATTTATAAAGTCTGAAGGGAGCATGCAAGAGTTTAAAATTTTCATGGAAACCATGAAATCCATTTTCTACTAACTTCCTCCTTCTGCCAGATGGATTTTTCACTGTTACTGCACACATTGACAAGTGAGAACTTTGTCATTTCCTAAAAGTGCTGATGTGAGCCCTCCTACTTAGTTTGAAATCTGTGTCTGAAGTTGCTTTTCTTGCATCTCTTGACTCAATTTCTTGCCTACCACAGTAGTGAAAAAAGACAACATTTATGAAATATACACTAAAATACGGACAGTGTTTAGCATTCCTATGACAACATTCTAAATTTCTATGTTTTTCTAGACTCTATTACAGTGAAATAATGGACTGCCACTTCTTAGAGGCAGAGAGCTCTCAGCCCCAGAATGCCTATTAAAACACCTATCAAGCTGGTATTTAGGGCATTTGATGGGCATGTGGGAGTCCCCAGTTAAGATTGTTTGCTCTGCAGTCATCTGAATAAGACAGTGTAGGTTACTGTATACTATACCCTCCACTTCCCAGATAAAATACTAAGGTATTATCCTGTGGACCAATAAAAGTAGTGCCAAAAAGTGGGTTATCTCCAATAAGGATGATTAAGAGAAACTTTTACAATTCTTGAGGACTAAAGAATAGCCTGAACTTGACAGAGCAGTGACCTGTACCTCCACCCTTCTGTCTCCCCAGCAAGTACCTTTCAAATCACTTCATAGTCCAAACTGTACTTTAACATATTTAGTTAAAATATTTCTATCTCAATCCAGCATTTAGCCAGTATAACACACTATATTCAACTATGTTTTCAAGAACATACTAACTGTTATGTTCAGTTATATTTCTGAGGTGATTGCAGAAGTTGGAGAGATATTGTAAACACACTGTTGTACATCCAGTAGGAGCTTCCCCAGTCCATGCCAGAATAGATCTCAGTACAGTAAATTTTGGTGAAAAAATGTGCATTGCTCTAATTCAGTCAGACTTATCTCTTATTTTGTCAATTTGTCAAGAAAATATCAGTAATATAATTTGACAGTAAATAATTCAGATGGCTTAGCAGGAGATAAATGAGCTTGGTGACAAAATATATATGATGTTACTTGCCTTAATATTTGATGTATGACATTTCAGTGATAAAGTACACCACATCTAATAGCTTTGCTGTAGGTCAGAGTGGAAAAGCCAGAAAAATTCATTTTTTGTCTCTTTTTTTTTTTAATATGTGGGTGTATGTGGTGTGTGTGTGCATGCATGTGTTAAACTTGTCTTTGTGTAAAGGGTCAAGTAAATGGGAATAAAAACATTCCATGAGGAAGGAGAAATTCTGCTTTCTGGTCTTGACTCTCTCCCCCACAGGCTGCAGCCAGTCACTTCTGTCTACTTCTTCCCAATATCCTGTTCCAGTACAAGCCTTCCTTCAGGTTCATCTCCATAATCCCATATTTCTTTCTTTTCTGATCATTCCTTTTAATTTCTTCTTTCTTATGGACCAACTCCCACTTTTTCCATCTCTAATCTATAATCTATAATTTTTTTACAGTAACTATTGTCAGAGCCAATCATAATCCATGGTCACTTAGGTAAAATATTTCTTGAGTTTGTTCTTTGACACAAGACAAACCATAAAGGAAATTAAAAAAATAACTTTTATGCAAAATATTTTGAGTAAACTGACTTCCCCAATAATAAAAATTTAATATTTTTTTATGATTTTCTGTTTTTTATTAAATTCTGGTGAACTTAATTGACACTCTGCTCTAAGGTTTATCATTTAGGGTGGAGCTTTACTGTGTTAGATCCAAGGAATGTCAGTCAAGATCTGGAAGATAATTTTCTCAAAGCTGATAATTTTTATTTTTGGATATCTATTAATCAAAGGTAGTATCAAAAATTACAAGCCACATCATAACTTGTTTATGTGGTGAACAATTATTTTTTTATTTGTCTCATTGAGATCAAATTACTGCATTTGGTTTTCTTTAAATATTACTCAACAGTGTTTTTAGAATTCACTGCTGAGGAAAACTAAAGAGTGGAATATAGCAAGTGACTGGCACGGCATGCAGTCTGAAAGATTCATTCATCTAATTTCTGATTCAATTTCACTGAAGCCAAAATTCTGTTAAACTCGACCTGACTCTTGTGATGACAGAAGTTCCAGCTCTGTTTTGACCTAATGGATTCAGCATGGTTTTATGCAGTTTGTACCTTATGCCTTGGGAAAGCTGGAGAACAGAAGCTCCTGTAAATTATTTCTATACTACCAGTTTAGCTTCTCTTTCCCTTTGGATACTCCTTGTGGCTATGATCACATGCCTAAAATGTAATAAACATAATTTGTGAAACTTTGAGCAGGTTTGGTGTGGAGAGGTAAACTCATTCTCTCTATTTAATATTAACTTCTAGTGATTTACCTATGTCACTGTTTACCTTTCATCTCCTCTGTCCTTACCACCCCAAAGATACAACTTGCGATATGCCACACAAAGAGCTGACTAAGCTTTCCATGGCAGAAATCTCAGCACAGACTCTGCTGTGCTGTGCCAAGGAGAAGCATCAGGGCTGGAACTGTCCTGCCGCTACTCCTTGGGACATATACCTTGGGTATATGTCAGATTCCTTCCTGTGGTGTCAGAAAAAAAAGAAAAAAAAAGGAAGATAAAAATTTTGTGGTTCTATCCTTCCCCCTTCTTCATATTCTTCTGTGTTGTAAAGTCTCATATGGCTTCTCTGCAAACAACTCTTCCAGTCAGGAAGTCTGTGTGTTCCCACAGGTGTTTTATGACCTCTTTACTGTTGATTAGTAGCCCCCCTGCCACAGGACATAGTTGAGCTCTGTTTCTACCACATTATCAAATGTAATTACTCCATTTTCAACCTGACTCTAAGAAAAGGAGCTGACCTCTCTGATGGCCTTTGGCATTTGTTAGAAATCAATTCCATTTTAATACTTCATGCTTTCCACATCCATTTCCTTCAAGACATTTAGATATCGGCTAGTGTCTTTGGTGGATTTCCAACTTTCAAATGCATATGTTGGGACATAAATAGTACTGGCACTGAAATTGACAGGAATTGGGGGCATTATGAGACTCCCACTAGGAACCTTTTGGCATTGCTAGGTTTCTAAAACAAAGTTTAGATCCCCTGCCTTTCAATGCTGACTTTAATCAGTACAGATTGATGGAAATCGAGCACCTAAGCACCTCAATTCTAACAAGTTTTCAGCAGGGACTGTATATTTCAGTCTATGAGGTGAATTTGAACATTTACATAACTACTGCCTCACAAGCCTGTTTTGAGAATTGACAAAATCATTGGGAAAAAGTCATCGGTGTATTTACAACACTGGTGTAATGTACATGTCTCATTGCTAGCATGTATTTCATAGAAGTGAAAAAAATATAATTTTCAAAATTCAAAAGAAGAGTACAGATTAATTGAGGCAAAAATTTCAGCATGTGAAGACTAATGGACCTGATAATAAGGACCACCGTGCATTTAACTGATATCCTAACAAATAGGTTGCTTTGTCAAAACACGAGTTCTAGCAGAGATTATCTTCTTAAGAATGTAGGCTGTGATTTACATTGTTAGATTTTAAACAAGAGTTACCTAATCCTGAAATACAATGCTGACAAATCAATCAAAAAAAATATTTATACCTCTTAGAGCGCTTGCATCAGACCAAAGTAGACAGAAGCAGAAATTTTATTTAAATACTTCAAAAACAAAGTGGATCAAATACTTCACATCTAGTTCTTACAAGCAATTGCTTCTCTGCTGGTCTATATCAAGGGGCAGAAATCTACAAAGGTATCTATGCTTGATTTTGGGTGAGAAGTGATCAGTAATCACTCTGATGAGCAGCGACATCAAAATCTAGAAAAATGAAATGTTAAGGGCAGTCAAGACATTGCCACATTCATCCAACAGCTTCCCCTTCTCTGAATGCATATTGAAATACTTCATACAAGGCATAGAAACACAAAATTTTTATACAATTATAAATTATACAAAATTACTAAGAAGAAATCTAACTATTTTCAACATTCAGTGCAAGTCTCTAACTGCAGAAAAGTTGTTGAGTTCTCAATTTAATAAACACCTTATCCTTGATTTATCTTGACAATCTTTGCATTCATTATTCCATAAACATTTCATATCTGCTCTATCAGTCTCTTTTGTGCATGCAGAAATGCTGTTTAAAAGCATAAGTGGCAATGGGAAGAGAATCTGAACAAATCTCAGACTCAGATGTTACAGAATTCCAGGGAATCCATTTATATTCATTATAGGGGTAACACTGAAACTATTTCTAGTGAATATCTTCTCAAAAATTTCCTAAACATAAGTTAGTTACATTCTATACACAAAAACAAACATTTCTTTGTAAATCTGGAGCACATTCAAAGCAGTGACACATTTTAAAATGCTTCCTACTACAGTATATTGCATTTACTAAAGCAGAAAAAAAATTTGGGGAAAAGCAATTGACATTTCAAACTTAGAATGTTTTCATAAGGCAAATCCCATTTGCACAAATTACCAACCAACTGTGGAAACTAAAGCAACCTTAACATCCTGCCCCTTGTTAATAAACTTACCATTTTTCTTTTCTGCTTGTGATGACAGAATACAATTACTAGGTTTTCTGATAGCAATCCCTGCATGCCAAAGTTTTGTTGTGTTTTTGTTTGTTTGTTTGTTTGTTTGTTTCCTAGAAGGACAGTCCGTTTCTATGAAAATGTGACACTCTCATGGAAATATTTACAGTCATTAACAAACAACACACTAAAATGAAAACCTTTTGTAAAGTTTTAGCAAAGTGCTTTACTTTGTTTATTTGTTTGCTTCATAAAATCATACAACATCATAATATTTCAAAATCAGTTCAATGTTGATATTGGCTTCCCCAAAAGCATGTTCCAAACTAGTTTACAAAGCAGAAAGAGCAAAACAACTGATAAATTATTATTGCCAACAAATAGATGAGGCCTGAGTGAAGTGTGCAAAGAAGTAATAGAAAATTTGAATTGATTAACTTACGTAAACAATTAAAACAGACCTGTTGATATGAAAGAAGAAAAATTTATTTGAAATTAAGGTCTTAAAAAAAAACCAACCAAACGAACAAAAAAACCCAAAAACCTATTGAGATTTACAAGAGAGTACAATAGAATCAGGATTTTATCTCAAAAAATACAAACATTCAAAATGTGCTCTGCAGTTCACAGAAAAATGAGTTTCCTATTGAACATGTTGGCAAAAAAA